>CAJQZJ010037491.1:607039-623518 GCA_907164525.1 Lophiomys imhausi
GAATAGGGGGTGCTGTCAGGAGTTGATATGTCTTGATATAAAAAAAAATCTAAAGTTACGAAAACATCTTTGAATGCCATATTCTGCAGATCTCTTGAGGTTTTTGAAGAGGCCCTATCTATCTTTTATATTAGGGTAAGCAGATGTTGCTTGTCTCTTGCCGGTTTATTTCTGATTAGCTTAGCAAGTAACTATAATAGGCTGTCATAGTACCTAACTGAATGACCGGCTTGCATAACCATTAGTTTGCATTTCTTAATTACACTAAACAGTTTATGACAATTAGTAGTAAAAGGCCGAAACATCACATTTCATTTTTTTTCTTTACCTCCTAACCCTTCCATCCCATTTCTCTGGGGTGGGGTGTCCTTATATAACAGTCCTTCATCTCAGTTGAGAGGTCGTATGAGGGCCAAGAGCCTCTTCATTCATTGGGAATCTACGAAGCAGTACCATCAGTGAAAAGTGTCTCGTTGCCCGGGAGACAGAACTACTAAACAAACAAACCAATAAGCATACAATAGATAAAAAAGACTAAAAAATAGAAAAAATATAACTAATATATAAAAAATAAATAAAGAATAAGAATTAAAAATAAGAAGTCTATGTCCAAGTTCCCTTTGGTGTGTAAGTTGTAGTATCGATACCTTCTACTATATAGCTAAAATCTTACTATAAGTGAATAGATGCCATATGTGTCCTTCTGAGTCTGGGTTAGTTCACTCATCTACTAGAAGAAAAAGTGGGAGAAACCCTCGAACTAATTGGCACAGGCGACAACTTCCTGAACAGAACACCAACAGCTCAGGACTTGAGATCAACAATCAATAAGTGGGACCTCATGAAACTGAAAAGCTTCTGTAAGGCAAAGGACACTGTCATTCGAACAAAACGGCAGCCTACAGACTGGGAGAAAATCTTCACCAACCCCATATCTGACAGAGGGCTAATATCCAAATCTAAAAAGAACTCAAGAAATTAAATGCCAAGAAACCAAATAATCCAATCAAAAAATGGGGGACAGAGCTAAATAGAGAATTCACAAAGGAGGAATCCCTAATGGCTGAGAAACTCTTGAAGAAATGCTCAACATCCTTAATCATCAGAGAAATGCAACTCAAGACAACTCTGAGATTCCATCTCACACCTGTCAGAATGGCTAGGATCAAAAACTCAAATGACAGCACATGCTGGCGAGGGTGTGGATAAAGGGGTACCCTACTCCATTGCTGGTGGGAATGCAGGCTTGTGCAACCACTATGGAGGTCAGTCTGGCAATATCTTAAAAAACTTTGTATCGCTCTGCCTCAGGACCCAGCCATACCACTTCTGGGTATACACCCAAATGCCTCTTCATGGAATCATAAGGAAGTTTCCTCATCTATGTTTATAGCACCCTTATTTGTAATAGCTAGAAACTGGAAACAACCCAGATGTCCCTCAACCGAAGAATGGGTCAAAAACTGTGGTACATCTATACAATGGAATATTCTTTAGCTATCAGGAACAATGAAATTATGCAATTTGCAGCCAAATGGATGGAACTAGAAAAGCATCTTCTCCTACTGAAGCTAGACAAGACAGCCCAGTAGGAGGAAAAGGGTCCCAAAGGCAGGCAACAGAGTCAGAGACAGTCCCTGCTCCTGCTGTTAGGAATTCCACATGAAGACCAAGCTGCACAACTAGAACAAGGTATTCTTAAGGCTAAATGACTTAAGTAACATTCTGTTCACACTGTATATTACTTCAATCACTTTGGTGTAGTGCAAAGTCTCTAATGTGATTACCCTTCTGTTAATACCAGTCATATTTTTTAACCAGGATGTGCTAGCCCCCATTCCTCAACAATCCAACTTCATCAAGGAAATTAGTATTATGAATATTCTAATAAAATAATACCTTAAGCCAATGTAAGCAGAGAACTTTAATAGTAGCTATGGCAGGAGTCCTAATTATGATAGAAACTATCTTGTTGACAAGAGAGCTACACTTATACATCACTAATATTTATTTCTAGACTGGTGGAATGATACAGACAGACTAGTTGGACCCAGAATCTCTAATATGAAAGATGAAAATGTCTATTTTAGAACAATCAGACCAGACAGGGGTTAGAAACTTACGGTTAAAAATGAAATCAACTTCTTTATTTGAACTCGAAAGTGACTGAGAAATCAGAGAAAAGTGAGAAAATGTGACTTTGTATGCTTTATTATGACCAGTATATTTTCCATAGCCAAAACTTCCCAGCTTTGGTTAACCCATTGATAACTGCAGATTTCACATTGGAAGGAGTCAGAGACAGTGGACATTGAAGAGACTCCACAATAAAATAGAGTTATATATGTGATTATATAGGTACATAACTTTATATAGTCTTTTAAAAACTTTAAAAACCGTACCTACTGAGATTCCCAGTGGTTCAGAGTACTTGCTACAACATTATGAAAAAAAGAGTTCAGATTGTACTTACCAAGCTGGTTGTCCTGCAAATGTCTATAATGCCAACTCTGAGGAGTCTGACACATTCTTTTGGCCTCTGAGCACATACTTTCTAGCATCCTCACACATCTTTTCCTATATATTCATACATACATACATACATATATACATACATACATGCATGCATGCAGGCATGCAGACAGACATGTACATACAAACAAACAAACAAATAAATAAATAAATAATTTATATGTTTAGTACCAAAGATAGAACTTGGAGTCTTGCTTACCCTAGGCAAACACTATACCACTGAGATATAGAGGCCAAAGTATTAATTTTTAAAAAATTTTTAAAATTCACTTTACAGCTTGATGGCAGTCCCACTTCCTCCTCTCTTCCTAGTCCTACCCTCACACCCTTTTCCTCATTCCCCCATCCCCTTATCCTCAGAGAATGAGAGGCCACCATGTGCACCAAACCACTCTGGTATATCAAGTTGCAGCAGGACTAGCTAAGCACATCCACTCCCACTGAGGCCAGACAAGGCAGCCCGACTAGAGTAAAGGAACCTAAAGGCAAGCAACAGAATCAGAGACAGCCCTTTCTCTAATTGCTAGGGACCCACATGAAGAACAAGCTGTACATCTGCTACATATATGTAGGGGGCCTTGGTCCAGCCCATGTATGCTCTTTAGTTGGTAGTTCAGTCTCTGTGAGCCCCCATGCACCCAGGTTAGTTGACTCTGTAGGTCTTCTTGTGGTGTCCTTGACCCCTCTGGCTCCCTCAGTCCTTCTCCCTACCCAGACTAGTCCATAAGACTTTCTGAGCTCCACCTATTGTTTGGCTCTGGGTCTCTGCATCTGTTTCCATCAGCTGCTTGGATGAAGCCTCTCAGAAGACAGTCTTGTCTGCAAGAATAACAGAATATCATTAATAGTGTCACGGGTTGGCTCTCTCCCATGGAGTAAGTCTCAAATTGGGATGGTCATTGAATGACGATTCACTGGATCTCTGCTTCATTTTTATCCCTGCACTACTTGTAGGCAGGACAAATTTTGGGTAGAAGGTTTTGTGGGTACATTGGTGTCCTCTTTTCCTCCACTGAAAGGAGATTACAGAAGGTGACTTCTTTGGCTCCATATCCCTGCTGTTAGAAGTCTCAGCTAGACTCCTGGAAGCATCCCCTGATCCAGAGGTGCCCTCCACTGATTTTCATTTTCTCTTCCAGCCTTCCCCCTGTTCCCCTCCCCACCCTCGCTCCCACCCAGTTCCCTCCCTCCATCTACTTCAGATGTCTATTTTATTTCCCCTTCTGTGTGAGATTCAAGCATCCTCCCTTGGGCCCTCCTTGTTACTTGACATCTTTGGGTCTGTGGATTGTAGCCTGGTTATCCTGTACTTTTTCACTAATATCCACTTAACAAGCTGGTTGTCCTGCAAATGCCTATAACTCCAACTCTGAGAGATTTAACACACTCTTTTGGCCTCTGAGCATATAATACTCTCCAGCATCCCCACACATCTTTTCCTATGACATATACATACATACATATGGAAAGACAGATAAATATGCACACACACACACACACACACACACACACACACACACACACACCAGGGTTTATTTAGTGATGAGGATAGAACCCAGAGTCTTGATTACTCTAGGCAAACACTATACTACTGAGATACACACACGAGACAAAGTTTTATTTTTAATTGACATATATTGTACACATTTATAGGAGGTACTATAATCTTTCACAATACATATTTAAATTGTGCAGTTGAATGGATCAAATCCACCTTTAATTATTTTGATGGTTGATGTCCAGGTGGAGCAGCATTGCTAATACTCAGTATCTAGAGTTAACAAAAACTACAAAACAATGTCTTTGTAATTACATCTTTGGTCTAAGTCTGCATCCTGAGCTTTCCCTTTTTATTGATTCCAGAAAAGAGTATCCTTTTATGATCTATGGTAGAAATAATGAACTGTATTTCCAAGTATAAAGCAGTAATTCTTATTGGTGAACCAAATAAAAATGTAAAAACTGAGGCATGTCAGAGGAAAGTCAACCACAATAAAAACTCTTATCCCTAAGTACAATAATTTCCTAACAACCAAGTCATTAGATTAGGGCTAAAAAATCAAATAGTGTACTTATTTGTTAACATAGTTAGAGATCCCCCCTACAGATGTAAAGAATAAAAAAAATACCCAAAGATATGCTAGCATATGGAAGTGATTTGTTCAGCTGTATAACTGAGCTGGAAACATCATAATCCCTTTATAAGTTCTAATTCTCCTGCATTTTCTTCTTTAAAAATATGCTCTCTTCCATTTTAAGACAAAAGTCAAATCAAAATTGTTCTGAAAGCTATCACACTGAAAGTAGAGACACACATCGCTGGCAATGGTTTTGACATTGGATTATAGCAAATCTTTCCGACTTTAAACTCATGAACCCTCATATTAAAATTTAACATAAATCATTTGCATTTGCAAGTTCCCTTAAGCTAGGAAAATTAAGACTTCCTGTTCTTTAGGGAGGAAAAGGGCTTAAAACCTTGAGAAGTTAGAAAATGTCTTGAAGCTCTTCATAATTGAGCATAAGTGTGTCCAAACCATATGGATTGCATTTCCTACTCTACTTTGAATACTGAGGGAAAAAACGTGTTTGGCAAAGGAGTTGTTCATTATTGCAGATCCAAATATGTTACTTTCACCCCTGATTCTCCTTCCCAGGCCATACCACATGCCAGGAGTGTTCCCAGGGTTCTTCAGTCTTGTAGTCTGGGGATTGTGAGAGGCCTATCTTCTTCAAGAAGCCATCCCTGCATGACTAGAAGATGATTCCCAAATGCCTTCTATACTTTCCGGGGTAACATATTACTTTCAAGACCCTTTCTCATTCAGCCTTTTGCTGACGTATGCTCTAAGTTGTGTGTGCTAAAGACTTTTGTGTTCCTACATAATAACTTCTGTAATGTAGTCTACACTGAACAATCATTTATCATCTAATGAGTCCAAAGTTTTATGCCTAGGTTAGGACGCTCATACATTGTGCTCAATGATACACCCTCATAAAGGGGAGTGAAAGTAACCCTGATAATAATCATCAAACCAGACACAACCATGCACAAGTTGTCAACAGAGAAGTATGCTCCTTGAAGATAAGGCCTGATGGGTTCCAATAAGTCTTTCTTATAAGTATCTGACTTGGGCAAAAGCTCCCCAAATGCACTAAAACATGAATTTTTTCAGTTTAATTGTTGTCTTTTTAACAGTGCCTTTAATTTTGCATGGGAAAGGAACAATACATTTCAAGAGAGAATGTAAAGGAATGAGAACAATTTGGGTGCATATACGGTATATGTTTTCATGTTAAGATAAGTAACTACCACTTAGTTTTTGAGTGAATTGTGGCATGGAGAGGGAAAAGCAAGAGAAAAACAAAGAAACATTAAGATTCAAGGTAGAAAGGGATGAAAGAATACTTCAGCTAGAATTTGATTCATATTTTGTACTTTAAGCAAAAATCTATAGAAAGATAACTCAAGCTGTATAGATTTGTTGTAGTATGTATGACCTTGTTCCACATTTTATTTATTTTTATCCCTAGTGAAGCCTTAAGTGTAATTTTGGAGACTGGGACACTTGTTTAGACTTTTCCCATTTAATACCCATGCCATCCCCACACTCACATCTCAACAACTAACCAAACTTTAGCCCAGAAGGGTCAACCAGTTCTTGGCTGATAGAGTATAAGGGTTATTAAAACTATTTGTGCACATAGATTAGGCATTGTGGAGGGCTTGCAACACTAGCAGAGAACACAATGCTTGTGACTATCCTGTCTGGAAAGCCAAAGCCTCTATGTGAACATAACTGAAGTTCTGGATGTCAACAGGGGAAATCTAGGGAATGTTGAATTCCCACACAAACCCAGGACCATATGAGATACAAGCATATGATTATGACTCAAGTAAGTTTCAAAGAAAGATAAAAGGGTATATTGTTTTGTTGAACAGAATTTGAACCTAGAAAACTTGTTGCCTTGAAGTAACACAATACAGGTCAAAAGTAACTTTAAAGAGTTAAAATTTGATTCATATTTTGTACTTTAAGCAAAAATTTGTAGAAAGATAACTCAAGTTGTAAAGATTTGTTATAATATGTATAACATTTTTCCAATTACTTATTTGTTATAATATATACAACCTTACTTTCCAAAAGTAACTATAAAGCATCTAATTGGCCTCATTCTGTGTTTCTAAGAAACTTTCTCATTCTAACTTCTCTGTCCAACTCCTGGTTATATTCTTAGAATCCTTCTTAAGGACCTTATGGAGTAGGGACATATAAATTAATTAACTATTTCCTATAACTCATTTGAAATAGAGACTAATTTTGTAATTTTAAGTTAAATATAATTGTATAATTTCTCTTATCACTCTCTCCCTCCAAGGCCTTCTATGCTCTTCCCCAGTTTCTCCTTTTCACATTCATGTCCAACTAAGAGGAGGTTAATTATTGAGAATATGGCATCAACATCTTATGGTTGACTACTAGCAACACAACTGCACATTAAAAAAAATAGGTAGAAATCATGTTCACTGTTGGTGGTTTGTTTCTTTAAACTCCATTCAGAGATGAAAGATGGAGTCAGTGTCTAAGAAGCAGGTGGTTCTTGGTCAAGCCATCCAATGAGGAAGGGGAGACTTTATGAGTTTACGTTTAAATTTTGTTTCCAGGAAGAGGAAGTGAAACCATGGTGAAATAAAGATTAGAAAGAGGTGTGCACAACTTAAGTGATATAATGAAGAAAGCAATTATCATTTCACTTTGATTGACATAAGCAGGAATATAGCAGTCACTCTGGTAAGCATGTCACATACAGGACCTGATTCATTACAACTTGTTTACCTAAGAGGGAACTGAGTTTCCACAATAAGTGGTTTTGTCAAAGTCATTTGGATACTATGCAGAAGTAGATACAAATCCAGACGTGTCCTGCACTATATAAACACTATAATACTTCTGCCTTCAATAGATTCACCTCTTCTTGTCCCCAGGTGTTTATAAGAGAGAGGACTAAATGACTGCATTGGTTATATTGCAATCAGCATTCCCAAGTTACAGTAACTTGTGGAACAGGAGTCACTGTGACTATAGTGACAGATTCTTGCTTGTCCATTTAAAATTTCCTCTCTAGGTGTTTTCTTTGGTACAGTGACTATGCTTGAAGGGGAAGATGGAAGATGGATCAGGTGGAACATGTTGTAGAGCCTGGGGTTAACACTGAGAGGACTCATTGCTTTATCTTTAGGGGACAGAAGAAGAAACATACGTTGATTAGTTTGAACAGAAAAGCCTGTAGACATCTGATAGCACTCTTTAAATATTTGATAGATTGTAACATGAAAGTAACATGGTATTTACTCCATCTAGCTGTCTAAGAAAAACAGTGGAACAACCTGATGATATTAGACAAAGGTAAATTCTATGTCAATAGAAAACAAGTTCTAAACATAATGTCACATTTTATAATATTACATGGTGCCTTGGAATCTTTTTAAAAAGATCATATGAGACATTTTGTTGGTTTTAAATGCATAAAATAAAGTTTATAAGATCACATAGAAAAGGATTTACACTGAACTGTCACTAAAATCTTTAAAAACTTTAATATATTTTAAGTGGCATGAAATATATGTGTTCTTATATATTGATAATAGAACTAGAGTTACTTACCTACATTTATTGTGGAAGCAATGCTAAACTACAGTTAGACATCAGAGAACATAACAATACATTATTTTCTTATCAAACTTTGTAAAATCCCATGTATATACATAAATATCCAGAGATAGGGGTATGCAGACAGTGTAATGTGTTATACCATGAAGTTATGGGGTTTTTTATACTGAAAATAGTATTTTAAAATTTTATTTGTTTTATTTCTTATGGTTTTTTTGAGAGAGAGAAAGAGAGAGAGGTTTGCTTTGTACTCCAAGCTTGTCTTGAACTCAACATCTTCCTGACTCAGCCTCCCAAGTGCTGGGACAATAAGTGAGTTATACCCCCATTGGGGTCATAAGAATGGTTTAAGGGAAAAAAGGAATGTTTAAATTGGAGTCCTAATTTAGCTGCATGCTAGATGAGATCTAACTTCTAGGATCCTGATACTTTTGCTCAAAGCCCTTTAATGCTTTCTTTTATTATCTGTTGCAGTCAGGCCTTTGGGCTACTTTATTTGGATTCCTATATCTACCACCCTTCCCTGCCTCAATCACTTTCAAACCCCCAACACTAGGTAGGCAGGGGAAAAAAGATTACAGGGAAATGGGGATATAGACTTCTTTAGACTACTTCCTACTGATTAGGGGCAATGAGTTCCTTGGGGCAAGTTCAATAGTTTCCAGAATACCAGCAACCAGTAACCAGTAACCAGCAACCCAGAAATAGCAAAAGCAGCAGCAGGAATCAGCAACAGCAGCGGCAGCCACCACAGGCCCTCATGGGGCTCTCACATTAATACCCTCTCAAGAATTCCCAGAATTCCAAATGTAAGCTATCCACATCTGGCAAAAACCATGCCCCTCTTAGAGTATGAGACTGATCATAGTTAGCTGTTGTGGACATTCTGAAGCAGCACCATATCGTACACCTGGGATTAAAAGAAAAACACATTCACATAATATAACTTGGTTTTTTAAGAGACCAAAAATCTTACTACAATCTGTAGCAAGTAATTTCATTTTGAATTTTCTAAATCAAAAACTTTCTTTTAAGGTTCCTTATACAGTCCTCCAACATAACAAACAGGAGGAAAAAGTAATGCATCTGGTTGAAGTGGAAACCAATGCCCCAGATCATGGTCTGCTCAGAGCCCCTCCTCCCACCAAAGTGATCTCTCTCCCTCTCCCTCCCAATCTGGACAGAAGAATCCCAGGGTTTTATGAAACAGTTACAGGATCAGATAAAAATTCCTTAGATTTGCTTCCAAGTTCTAGAACTTTACCTCTCAGATGCTGTTCATCAGCGCAGTCATTATTTCTAGACAATCTACTAACATTCCTGGCACCACACCTCTGTGCACGCTGTTCCCCATTCTGGAATGCTCTACACGCCCTCCTCCTATTTGCTGTTTCACTAAACTATAGTTTCCCTCAAGATCTTATTAAGTTCCACTTCCTTGGAAAAGTATTTGCCCATGACTCACCCTCGGTGGTTGTTTTTGCCCGCTGGTCTATTTGAATAATGCTCTCTAGTTCTCAAAAGTGATGCGTGTTTGCTTTTGTTGTTATGTCCAATTCTACCCTCTCACCAGGACAGCAGACAACTGGAGCTCTTAGACTCCTCTGTATCTCTGGGGCCCAGTAACTTATTGTGCATACAGCAGTTGGGGAATTTGTTCTTGTCTACGAACTATGTTTTTCATGTTTCATACCATTTCTCTAAAAAACTCTAAACCTTTTTTAGACAGGGATTTCCTTATACAATTTCATCTGCCACAACTTCACAACCACCTAGCATGATTCAGACTCTATTAGAGTCCTGAGCTGGACATGGCAGGGTATGAACAGGAAAGATATTTTGTAAGGATTACCTAGGAGGGAAGAAAACATGATTTGATGTAGACATAGTTGCATCTGTTCTTGTAGAAGAAGACAGATGCTAAAAAATCTTGAGTTGTTTAGGAATCAAGAGGGTGTTCTGCATCTAAGAAGATGTTTTTAAAATTGTGAGGCAAGTTAATATGAAAGCTGAGTTAGATATAGAACTTTAAACTCATGGAGATGGTTAGATAGTAGAATGTTAAAGTCAGGTGCCAAATACATAAGGACTGGACATTGGGAATGTATGCTAAGCCATATAACTCTCATAATTGTGGCCTATTTATTTCTGTTGTCTTGTATTTATTGTTATAAGAGAAAGAGCCATTTGTTGGACTGAAAGGGGGAGCTATTGGGGGGAAAGGATATACCTTAAACTAAAAAAAAGGGTAGAGGGTGGGGGGGCTTGAGAGGGAAGAGGGTGGAAGGGTGGGACTGGAGGGGGAGTAGGGAGGGGATTGTGATTGAGAAGTAACTTGAATAAATAAAAAATAAATTATAAAAAAAGAAACTGGGAAATAGTTCAATAAATAGAAGTGTATTTATAGACTGTAAATCATTCAATGAAAATTTTTACTGTTGAAAGAAAAAAAATGAATAGAAAAGGGTATGCTTAAAATAAAGAAACAGGTTGAGACCTGATTAGGAAAGACAAAGAAGTAGATACCGGAAAAAAGATGAGTCACATCTAGAGATCTCCAAAGGATTAACAGGAAAACTAGATAAATACACGGTTCTAGACAAACAACAGGGATGGGAACCCCTCTCTTTCCTGGTATCCACCAAAGGTCAGAACTTTATGCTACCAGCTCAAAGTATATTTTTGGGCTTAGAATCTTTGTTAAGAGTTGGGCTTTTTTTTTTTTTTCTGAAGTCTCACTTGAAAAGAAAAACACAGCAAGAGGAGGTGCTCCCTAATTCCTGACATCATAATGTCTGCTTTGTGCCTGTTCTGAAATCCAGTTTAATTCAAAGAACTAGTTTTTGAAGGCTTACTATTGTAAGGCACAGAGATAAATGACTTAATTGAGGGAAGGGAGCCTATAATTTCATGAGCACATACAGACAGGATAGAGTAGAATCCTGTGATAAAGTTCTCCCAGGAAGTTAAGAAGAGTGAGGACTTCTAAATAACAATAGCTTAGGAAGCCAAGCACTTTACCCTTTCACAGGCATATTTCATGTTTAGCAAGTGTAATCTCATGCACAGCAAGCTTTTGTGCTAAATGTAATTATTATCTGCATATTAAATTTAGTCTTTAAAACTTCAATTGACATATTTGAGGCCAGACAACTGATGTGGATGGAAGAATGGCAGTGCTGGAGTTTGAACCTGTTAACAGGGCTCCAGTTGAGGCTCATTTCTGTGGCTTACAGGCATTCAAATACATTTGTTGTACCATCAGACTTTATTCCTAGTTGATTAGGAAGAAAGAAAACAAAATAGAGGTCAATTTGTGTTTTGAAACAACTTGTTAAGGGAAATAGACATCAGGGAAGTTGATATTGATAGAAAGCCAGAAAATTCCCTACATCCACTGGAACCGGCTGTTCCTTTCTCTTCTCACTATCCTATTTCAGCATTTGCTCTTAAGATTTGTGGAGATACTAAAAGAAATAACTCATAGAGACCAATCTTATTTCCATTCCTTTCCTTTCTTGCAGGTGTTGGGAGTATAGAACTAGTCAGACAGCTCAACACAGATACTAGAAGAAAGAAGGTAATGTGTAAAATAGTATAAATTAGTTGGACTAATTTGGGGCTGTTTGGCTCTTTGTTTAGGCTAGAGATGCTCCAACTAAGAGTTTTATAAGTTCTACCACAGAAGCCAGTGGTCATGAAGCAAGATAATTTTGCATTTTCTGTCTCTGAACATTTTGTTCAAACAGCAGCCCTGTCTTCTCATTAAAGCCAGAAATATCTAATAGTGGGATTTACCTCAAGCTCTGAGTTAGTAAAGGCATCAAATGTATCTCAAGATAATACAGTACACAGTACATGGCAGTCTTGTACTTCATGAATATATTTAAAAGGCTTCTACAAATCCAGTTGACCTCAGGGCAATTTATTGAGCATAGTCTTAGGAGATGGCTCTTCATGGCAAAGGTTTTTCATTAAGGCAAGCCACTTCCTTTTGATCTTTTCCTATGAGCTCACACCCTAAGATTATCTTCTTAATGGAACATGTCCTGGCATGCCCCTTTCTAAAACCACAATAAATCTTTACTACTCCATCCTGTTGGTTTTTTTTTTTTACATACACCCTTACCCCCTCCCCATGCACCCCATGCTTCCTTGATATCCTTTGCTCCTTTTCTAACACACATTCACCCCACCCATCAAGAACCTTGAGGACATAAAACTGACTTCCTTTTTGGCATCAAAGCAGAAGCTGACATTTGTTTATAAATAACGCCATCACTTTTCAGCTGGAAAATGAGCTCATGCTACTCCAGGGAGCAGAGAGGAGAGTACACATTACTCAAGCTGAGAGGACTCTGCTTTCATTTTAAAATGATTTTATGGAGGTCAAGTTTACATTTAAAATGCATAGCACCAGGATAACATAGCCTACAGAATCAACTAAGCAAGGCTCATAGGGACTCACAGAGACTGAAGCTGCAATCATAAAACATGCATGGGTCTGTGCTAGGTCGTCTGCATATATGTTATGGTTGTTTGTTAGCTTGGTGTTCTTGTGGGACACCTAACAGTGGGAGCAGAGACTGTCTCTCACTCTTTTGCCTTCTTTTGACCCTTGTCCTCCTACTGTGTTCCTTATTCAACCTTAATAGGAGGGCAGGTGCCTAGTCTTATTTTAACATGATTTTCTGTGTTTGGTTGCTATCCCTGGGAGGTCTGCCCTTTTCTGAAGGCAAATGGAAGAGCAGTGGATCTGGGGGAGAGGGGATGTAGAGGCACTGAGAGAGATGGAGGGAAGGGATACTGTAGTTTGGATGTATTGAAAACAAACTAACAAAAAACCCCAAGAAAACAAAATAAAAAGCACCCCATTGAAGTATACAGTAGTTAGTTCTGGTGAACATATATTCATATAACCTTTGTTCCTATCAAGATACAAAGCATAACCTGATTCCAGAAAGTGCCATCTTACCCTTGTGTTTAGGCTGTCACTAAGACATTTGTCATTATAAAATAGTTGATCATGTTCTGGTCATATAGTGTTTACATTCTCTATAAATAGAGAGTCTAAAGGTTTGTCTCTGGTGTTGTGCAGACTGATAATTTGTTCATTTTAAGTTTCTGGTCATTTAGATTAATTGTTTCTAAGTTGTGTTTTTATTTAACAGAATATAAACCACAATTTTTTCTACACTGATGAGTATTTGAGTCAGTTCTTAGTCTTAGTGACTATGAATAAAACTGGTATAGCTGCTTTTATGTGGCTTTCTTAGTGTTTCTGTTGCTGTAACAGAATGTTTAATTTTTTAGTTTTATGTGTGGGGGTGTTTTCCTGTGCACCATGTGCTTGCAATACTCATGGAGGCCAGATGGGGGAGTCAGATGCCCTGGAAGTGGAGTTACATATGGTTATGAGCCACCATGTTGGTGCTGGAAATCAAACCCAGGTTCTCCAAAAGAGCAACAAGTCCTCTAAACTGCTGAGTCATCTCTCCAGCCTTTGTAACAGAATATTCAAGACTAGGTACTTATAAAGGAATTTCTCTCATGAACCTAGAGGCTAAGCTGTTCAGGAGCATGGTGGTAGCATTGTAGTCCCTTCCCTACCATTCTCTGGGTCCTGCCCTCTCACCCTCTTTTCCCTATTCTCCTCCTTTTCTCCTCAAAAAGGGGAGACCCTCCCACCCCCATGCGATCCCATGTCAGCACATAAAGTGTCATCAGGACTGAGCACATTCTCTTCTATTGAGGCCAGGCTCCACACTCCCTTTAGGGAGAAGCGGTCAAAAAACAGGGATCAGAGTCCTTGCAAGATACAGCCCCCACTTCACTTATAAAGGGACTCACACGATGACAAAGTTGCCCATTAGTTATATACATACAAGGGGGCCTAGGTCCAGTTCTTTGGTGCTTCAGTCTCTGTGAGCCCCCATGGGCCTAGGTTAGTTCTCTCTGTTGGTCTTGTGGAGTTCTGTGCCCTCTGTGTCTTTCTATCCTTCCCCCATTCTTCCACCAACACCCCCATGCCCCACCTAACATTTGGTGGTAAGTGCAGCCTCTATTTGGATCCTCTGTGGATTGGAGGTTCTCAGGGGACAGTTATGCTATGCTCTTGTCTGTAAGCATGGCAGAGTATCATTAGCAGTGATAGGAGTTGGCTCTCTGTCCCTTGAGGTAGGTCTCAGGTTGGGCCCATCATTGATTTGGCAATTCCCTCAATTTCTGGTATTTCTTTATCCCTGTACAGCTTGTATACAGGATAACTTTTGGGTTGAAGTTTTTGTGGTGGGTTGGTCCCCTAGAAGTTCTACCTAGTTAGAAGGGGGCCTATTTAGTGTCTGTAACCCTAGCTGCTAGGCGTCTCAGAGTCACTGCAATATCCTCCCAGGGCCCTACCCTGTTGCTGGTCTCCAGCTTGTGTCAGAGATGCCCCCCCTTAGTTTCCCTTCTTTCTCCCAACCCTCTCACCTCCTGTCTCCACTCTCCCCACAACGGATCCCCCCTCCTTTTCCCTCCTCTCTCCCTCTCCTACCTAGTTCCCTCTCTTCATCCACTTCCACTGTCTATTCTATTTCCCCTTCGAGTGTTATAAAAGTATTGTTTTAATTTCTTTCCTGCCAACCCTGCCACAATGATGATCAAATTTTAACATAGGTTCTGGAGAAGACAATCCATATTCAGCCCAGAACAGTGTTCATATAAAGTATATGTAGGTATGGGATAGTTGAGCTTATAGTTGAGATGTATTTTTTAATGTTTGTTTATTGCTTCAAGTTACATCTCTATCATAGTGCCGTCTTTCCACCCCTCCTGGTTCCACCCTCCCACCCTCTCCTCCCTCCCCCATCCAACTCACTCCTTCCTCCAATGTGGAGACTCCCACCCATCCAACTCCTCTGATGTGGAGTGTCCCTACATATCAGCATCTCTCAGCTCAACAGTCATATGAGGGCTAAGAGCTTTCTCTTGCACTGGGGGCCAACATGGTAGCACTCCTAGGGCAAATTGTCCCCTTAATAGGTAACAAAGTCTAGGTTCCTGATCTTTTTGATGTGTTGGTTGTAGGGTAGTTATCCTGTACTATATGGCTAAAATCCAATTATAAGTGAATAGATGCCATGTGCATCTTTCTGAGTCGGGGTTAGCTCATTCAGTATGAGCTTTTCTAGTTCCATCCACTTGGCTGCGAATTCCATGATTTCCTTATTTCTGATAGCTGAGTAGTTGAGATATATTTTTAACTTAATAAGAAACTGTAAAACTTTTTGCTCTGGAGATTGTCCTAATTTATGCTCCTATCTGCAAGGTATAAGTATTTCAATTGTCTCAAATCCTTGCCAACACTTAAGTAATGTCGCCCTTTTTAATTTTAGACATTCTGATAATTATACATTGTGATATTTTATTTTAACTTATATCTTCATGAAGGCTAAAAATGTTGATCATATAAATTTTTTCATTTTATTTTTTATTTTATATATATGGGAGTTTTGTCTGGATTTATGTCTGTGCCCAATTTAGGTGTAATGAGAGAGGAGGTAAGAAGAGGGCATTGGAACCCTTAGGAGTGGACTTACAATCAATTCTGAGCTGCCATGTGGATACTGGGTACTGAACTTGGGTCCTCTAGAAGAGCAACCAGTATTCTTAACCACTGAGCTATCTCTCCAGCCCCTTGTTCATCATGTTTCATGCTTATGAATATACCTTCTTTCATAAAGTCCTCAAAGTATGTTTTCATCCTTTCCATTTATTGATTGGTGATCTTTATTGAATTGTAGGAATTTTTGTATAATTTGAATGTCAGTATGAAGATTTCTTATGATAAGAAAAATTCACCAATAAGAAAGTGAAAACTAAGTGTTAGATTGGAAGAAAACATTGATCTAGAATTTGCAATTTTATTTTCTTGTGGGTGTATTTTTTATTTTTTTTAGCTTTTCTTTTTTTAATTTTTTATAAGTACTTTATTTTTTTTCAAGTTACATCTCAGTCACAACCCCTTCCCTACTCCCCGTTCCTGTCCCACCCTTCCACCCTCTTCCCCCCCCAACAGCTTCTCTTTTCATTCCAACAAATGGTTCTTTCTCTTATAACAGTAAATTCTATACAAAACAGCAGAATTAAATATGCCACATTTATGAGAGTTAAATGGCCCAGTATACCTTCCCAATGTCCAGTTCATACATATTTGGCCCCTGACTTTAACCTTCTACCTTCTAACCATCTCCATGAGTTTAAAGTTCTATAACTGACTTAGTTTTCATACTAA
>CAJQZJ010037491.1:623618-644018 GCA_907164525.1 Lophiomys imhausi
GTTCCCATTTTCTCTCCATACATTCCAGCATCAGTCTTCAGCCTTTTGGTCCTGTTTCTCTGACAGACATTTATTGTAGAGCAGGGATTGTGAAGGACTAACCTACCCTGTGTTGGCAGAGCTAGGCTGTCGACTTCCCTGCTACCAAGTTTTGTCCTTTTTGGACAGCAGTCTGTCTGCAGTTGAAGCCAGGAGTTTTTACATGCTAAGAGATAGGCTTACCACTAATTCAACCATCTCACACTGGAGATTCTTCGATGCTTTTCTTCTACTTGGAGTAGAATAGGGGGTGCTGTCAGGAGCTGATATGTCATGATATCAAAAAAAAAATCTTAATTTAAGACCACATCTTTGAATGCCATATTCTGCAGATCTCTTGGGGTTTTTGAAGATGCCCTATCTATCTCTTGTATTTAGATAAGCAAATGTTGCTTGTCTCTTAACAACTTGATTACTGAGTAGCTTAGAGAATATCTGTGATAGACTGTCTTAGTAGCTAACAAGGTGACATTCATGCATGACTAGGAGTTTGTTTTTCTTAACTATCGAAAACAGTTTAAGACGGTTGGTATCAAGAGGCCAGAGCTTGACATTTCATTTTTAAGTATCTCTAGGTACGATACCATTAGGAAGCGTTACCTTAAATTTTGTATCAATATACAAAGATCTATTCAAATGTGGCTAAATATACTCTTAATTTTGTATCAATATACAAAGATCAATGCCTATGCGGCCCAATACAATCTTAATATTGCGTCCATATACAAGGGTCAATACCATTGTGGCCAACTATAATCTTAATTTGGGTGTATTTTGAAGACCAGTAATTTTTCATTTTTACAAAATATATTTTATGAATTTTCTTAGTACAAATACGTATTTCTTCTAAGGAGTTGAGGTCTCAAAGGTTTTCTTCTATGTATTTTCTAGAAATTTTATGAATTAGTGTTTAAATTTAGATATATGATTAATTACAAGTTAACTAGTATGAATAGTATGAGATGACAATTCATAATTTCACCACTTAGATATTCAGTTGTCCCAAATCCTATGTTTTGAGGATAAAATTCATTCTGAATGCTTTAGATACTTGTAGAGACTCATTTGAATGTGTAATAATTGTATCTATATTGTATCGTATTTTGTTGATCACACTTGAGTAATTTTTTACTAATACCTTATTGTCTTGAGGACTTTAGTTTTATAGTCTTATTTGTCATAGCTTTTACTAGCATATATCCATTGTGTAAAATGATGGGATTCATTATGACAGTTTCATACATGTATATTTTTCACTTTGATCTTTTTGTCTTTTTTTGAAAGAATCAGTCCTGTGTCTTTATTAAAGAAGGTTAGAAAGGGACCACACCTGTCAGCCAAGGAATGAGGTTCAGTCTCTAGGAATTCAAGGGGAGACTGATGGCCTAGAACAGCCCAAGGAGACCTTGTCCTGGCAGCAGCTGAGAAAGTGCCTAAGGGAAAGCTTTAGGCACTACAGCCACAAGCTGGTTCTGTAGGCAGAGGGGCTGAGGCTGTGGATGCAGAATAGTTTGGGGTGACCTGGAATCACCCTGAAGGCCACCTTGGCTTGTCTACTTAGATCATTCACTGGTCCTGATCCTGCTCATTGCCCTCCATGTTCACCTTATTGATCTCTCCATCATAAGGTGACTCTTTATACTCATTCATCTCTTCCATGTCCTGCATGTCCTCATCATCTTCTGAATCCCCTTCCCTGTCCTCATCATTTTCATCATCCTCTTCTTCCTCATCATTGTAGTGCCCTGAGGCAGGCATGCCAATAAGTACCAGGTTATTATCTTTCTCTGTGATGCTTTGGAGCCAGGCATGATGCTGCTGCTCCTGCTGCTGCAGCTGTCTCCTCCACACAGGTTCAATCCAGGTTAAACCACAGTGTTTCAGTCACACGAGGGAAGAGTGAAGGGAACAAGGTAGACATGACTCCTAAGCTGAGTTTGAGTCCTAGCTCCATCACTTACTAGCTGTTTGACTTTGGGCAATACACTTAACCTCTCTTAGCTTCAGTCTCCTTATCATGTCAGGAGCTGGCTGCCGGTGGCAACCAGGGAGCCTGAGCCTGCACTTCAGTCTTATTCATTTCCTACTACTCTCTTGTGTACTGCCTCCCTGCTCCCCATGGTTCTTTTTTTCTTATCCCAATAGTCCCTCCTGTAATAACTCTTGATAAAAAATAACATAAACCTTTTAACTTTGCTCTTCATGGTGAGTGTGGTGTCACATCCCTGTGATCCCAGCATGTGGCAGATGGAGGCAGGAGGATCAGAAATTGAAGGTCATCCTCAGCAATACAGCAAGAACAGCCAGAGCAATATGAGGTTCTATATCAGATAGACAAACAAACAACAACTGTAACAAACCCCTATAAAAAGGGTGTGTGGAGGGCAAGTTCCTTTGGATTCCTTTGATTCTTTTAAGTTTGTTTGCTGTTCCCTGTGAATATAAAAATCAGCTTCTCAGTTTTTACAAAGAGTCTTGCTGAGCTGTTGATTGGGACTTAAGATCAATGGGAAACAATCAGAAGTTTCACAAATTGAAATTTTCAATTGTGATCATGGCGCCATTTATTTAGATATATTCTACTGTCTTTCAGAACTATTCTTACTGTCACTTTCAGCATACAGATATACCACATATTTTGGAAAAATGTATTTCTGTGAATATTAATTTGAATGAAAATAATTTTAAATGCTTTATTGCTAGCATACAATAACTAATGACTATTATATATAATTTATCATTCTCCGGTAGTTCTTTTTTTGTTTATTTTACATTCCAATCCTCATCCTCTTCTTTCCCCTCCCCCTAGTCCCTCCCACATTCCCACCCTGTTCTCCCATACTCCCCTCCCACCCAGTACCAACACACTCTGGCACATCAAATCGCATCAGGACTAAGTACCTCCTCTTCCACTGAGGCAAGATAAGGCAGCTCTGCCAGGAAAATGAGCTCCAGAGGGAGGCAACATCGTCAAAGTCTGAGATTGACCCCGTTCCAATTGTTACGAGATCCACTTGAAGACCAAGCAACCCATCAGCTTCATATTTGTAGTGGGCCTAGGACCATTCCATGTAAGTTCGTTGCTTGGTGGTTCAGTCTCTATGAGCTCCCCATGTCCCAGTTAACTGGCCATATGGGTCTTCTTGTGGTGTCCTTGATCTCTCCAGCTTTCTCAAACCTTCCCCTAACTCTTCCTTAAGACTTCCTGATTTTTACCTAATGTTTGGCTGTGGGGTCTCTGCATTTGTTTCCATTATCTGTTGGATAAAACTTCTTGGATGGCAGTAATGTTGGGTTCTTGTCCAGATCCCTCTCTCCATCCACTTCTAATGTATTTTTTATCTCCCCTGCTTAGAAGGATTCAAGCATCCTCCCTAGAGTCCTTGTTACTTAGTTTCTTTGGGTCTGTGAATTGCAGCATGCTTATCCTGTACATATTAGCTATTATTTGCTTATGAGTGAGTAAATACTATGTGTGCCTTTTTGGGTCTGTGTTAGCTCACTCAGGATGATCTTTTCTGGTTCCACCCATTTGCCTGAAAATTTCATGATATCCTTGTTTCTGATAGTCAAGTAGTAGTATTCCATTGTGTAGATGTACCACAATTTCTTTATTCATTCCTCGGTCGAGGGACATCTGGGTTATTTTCAGTTTCTGGCAATTACTAGTAAAGCTGCTATGAACATAGTTGAGGAAATGTCCTATATATTATTGTATATAATTTATTATTCTCCAGTGGTTCTTTAAAATAATTTCTCCCTGTAGCTTTTAGCTATTTGACTGTAATCTACCTAAAACATGGTCTTCTTTATCCCTTCTGGTTAACATATCTTTTTAACTTTTAAATTAACATAATATCACATATTTATGGAATACAATATGATAATAAAACATGTATATAAAGTATAATGATCAAATCAGGGTAATTATAATAGTATTCCTACTGTCTTATAAGCTCTTCATGTTTAGGGGTTTTGAGTGAGTTCCTCCTTTCTAATTCTTCATAAAATATATGGTAGGTCATTCCAAATTATAGTCAGTAACCCTAGTAATTTTGTTTTGATACTTGGACATTTGTTACCCAGTGCGCCATGCTTTCTAGTTTCCACTAATTATCATTTGTTCTCTTTTCTACTTTGAGATAAAAATTTTTGTTGTTGTTGTTGTTTTGGGTTTTTTGGTTTTGTTTTGTTCTCTTTTTTAGCTTTGTGGTTTTCTTTATAGTTAGGTTTTACTGAACTCTTGGAAGTTTATTTTAAAATTTACCTGTTCCCTCCACTACACTTTAGAAAATCAGAAGCCAGATGTGGTGGTGTATGCCTTTAATTAATCCCAGTATTTGAGAGGCAGACATAGATGGGTCTCTGTGAGATTGAGGACAACTTGGTCTACACAGTGACTTCCAGGCCAGACAGGGAATCAAAGAGAAATACTGTGTCAAATTTTTAAAAAAATGTTTTCCCAAAAGATTTTCCATTATCTTTTTCTTCTTGCCTCAGTGGGCCAACTATTTCAGAAATTCAGAGAATTGTATTACCTCACAGGTCAGTGAGACTTTTGATTCCTTTTCAATATTTTCTTTTCATTTTTGGATTATACATTTGAAGTTCATTATTCTATAATTCTTCTATAAATATATTTTTGCATTTTTGATAAAATTTCTTCCATCTGTTTTCTAACTTAACCATAGTCTCTCTTATGTCTTTGAATATATTTTTAAATGACTACTGTGAATTCCTTATCTTATTAGAAGATCTGGGCATATATTGTTACTTTTATATTGATGGATTGCTTTCTGACTTTGATTGATTGATATTTTCTTCTTTGTTTAAAATGATCAAAAAATGGGTAACAGAGCTAAACAGAGAATTCACAAAGGAGGAATCCATAATGGTTGAGAGACACTTGAAGAAATGTTCAGCATCCTTAACCAGAGAAATGCAACTCAAGACGACTCTAAGATTCCATCTCACACCTGTCAGAATAGCTAAGATCAAAAACTCAAATGACAGCACATGCTAGCGAGGGTGTGGAGAAAGGGGAACCCTCCTCCATTGCTGGTGGGAGTGCAGGCTTGTGCAACTACTATGGAGGTCAGTCTGGCGATATCTTAGAAAACTTGGAATAGCTCTGCCTTGGGACCCAGCCATACCACTTCTGGGTATACATCCAAATGACTCCTCACCGAATCACAAGGAAGTTTCCTCATCTATGTTCATAGCAGCCTTATTTGTAGTAGCTAGAAACTGGAAACAACCCAGATGTCCCTCAACTGAAGAATGGATTAAAAAACTGTGGTACATCTACACAATGGAATACTACTCAGCTATCAGAAACAATGAAATCATGCAATTTGCAGCCAAATGGGTGGAACTAGAGAAGCTCATCCTGAGTGAGCTAACCCAGACTCAGAAGGATGCACCTGGCATCTATTCACTTATAGTTGGATTTTAGCCATATAGTACAGGGTATCTATACTACAACCAACGCACCAAAGGTAACATGGACATAGAGCTTTTTTTTCCTCCCTGTCAATGATACACTTTGCCCTAGTGGTGCTGCCTTGTAGGCCTCCAATGTATGAGGAAGCTCTTGGCCCTCATATGACTGCTGAACTGGGGTGGGGGAATGTTATGTAGGGACACTCCACTCCAGAGGAGTGGGATGGAAGGGTTAGGGGGTAGAGGGTGGGAGGGCGGGACTGGGAGGGGTGGAAAGAGGTAATCATCACACTATGGTTAAGATGTAACCTGAAGCAATAAATAAATAAATTTAATTAAAAAATAAAATTACCAAATATACTCCTAGATATTTTGAAAATTATAATGTAAGGAACCAATTTCACATACTGCCTTCCTTTCAATAATTGGTTATGGTAGTAGCTAATTACTTTCTGGAAGCTTGAATAAAGGCTTTGGTAGGCAAAACTAGTGTAGCTGTAAAGCTGTAGGATAGCATGATCCTTTTCCTAATGCAAGGCTTTTGTGATCTCATAGCTAAATTCTGGGAATTTTATTGAGCTCTTTCTGTTCTGGCTGTGATGAAATTCCATTTTTTTTTAACACTGCCACCTTAAGATTCTCTGTTCCAGTCTCAGTCCTACTCACCCTCTTGCTGCTAGGCCTTGCACAATAGTCTCTGTGTACAGACCAACCATTGGTCAATGACTCATGGGAAACCCCAGCAGAGGTATCTGTGAATCCTGCTGCACAGCTCTCTCTTTCCTGGTATCTTCCTCTACATGTAGGTATCTTCTCAAATCAGTAGGCCTGCCATTGTCAGCTTGGATTCTATTTCCCTGTGTCTTACACTGAACATTGTACTAATACAGAGAACTGACAAGAATATAAGGCTCTCAATGTATGTTTTCCTTTTCTAAATGACCAGAGTCCTGCACTGCTTATTGTTTGACACTTTAAAACAGTTGTTTTGTGGTGCTAGAGTGATGAGTCAGTGATTAAGAGGACTGGCTGTTCTTCTACAGGACCTTGGTTCATTAGCCAGCACCTACATCGAGGAATAGAAACATCCATAACTCTAGATCCAGGGGATCCAATGAACTTTTTTTTTTTGCCTTCATGGACACCAGGTATGCACAAGGTACACAACATATATGCAGGCAAAACACCTATACACATAAAATAAAAGTAAATACAACCTCAAAATGTTGTTTTACATTATATCAAGGTTTATAACTTCTTTAAATAGCACAAGGTCATGTCTATTTTTATATTGTCACTCAGAAACTGAACAGACATTTCTTTGTTTTCTAATGTACCTCTTTTCCCTAAGTATTGCACTAATTATTCATATATATGTATATAACATATACATATACAGCATAGTCACCAACACATATATGAACACACACATATACATCTCTCTCTCTATCTATCTATCTATCTATCTATCTATCATCTTCACAGTATTGCAGAGTAAACCTAAATCCACTTGCCACTGAGTTAATCACAATCCTACCTCCAATACAATGTTTTTCCAATATAATTTTTGAGATAATGCTTCACTTTGTTTTCTTGGCTGGCCTTGGAGTTGCAGCTACTGTCCTGGCCTTTTCTCTTAAGTAACTAGGATTATCATCCTGTGATACCAGGCCTAAATAATATATAACTATATATTACATATATATATATAGAGAGAGAGAGGGGGGGGTCATATATTGTTATATATAAGTGTGTGTGAACTTCCATACTCATGAATTCATAGCTGGTAAGGCTGCCTGCCCAAGATCTATACAAGAATAAACTGGTCAACTTCTAGCATGGACTAGGAAGGGGTTTATATATATATATATATATATATAGTTATAGTTATATATATTGTATACTTGTGTGTATATATATGTATGTCACATACATGTAAAGATATATTGAGTGTAATTGGATTTACCTTACATAGATGATTATGCTTTTCCAAGAAGTCATACACTACCAATTAAAAAGTTTAATTCAAGGTGTAGGATATCTCTGGTTATTGGTCATAGGTGTCCCAGAGATCCTCAGAACAATATAGGGTATTTCCATTGCTATTGGTTTCCTACAAGAACTTGGTGGTAAGACCTTATTGCTGAAGATACCACACACTTTGGTAACACACAGGCCATGGAGAAATCAAGTTGACACTGACCAGGAAGTTTCCTCCCTCCTGGTTAGTTCTTATAGTATTGAAAGGTGCTGGGTAGGCTTTCCAGGTTGGAGGGAGATCTTCAACAGTCTTATCACAGTTGTAAACCCTGTGAACTGTAATAATGACCAGCTCAAGGAGCATCTATAATAGAGAGGCCAAAAGATTGTAAAATCCAGAGAGGTTGGGGAGGCCCAGAGAGAGACCATATTCTTTGGACATGTCAGGGCTCCTGTACTCATGAATTCACAGCTGGTAAGGCTGCCTGCCCAAGACCTATACAAGAATAAACTGGTCGACTTCTAGCATGGACTGGGAAGGGGTTCATTAGTCCCCATTCCTAATTGTGGAACTATGGCCAGTTGTTGGTTTTAAGAGGAGAGATAGTCAGTTTTCTTTAAAGATCTGGCCCTTGGTAGGCAGACCACACTTCAGTGGCTGCTCCTACACTCGGGAGTATTTGGCAGCACAAATTGGAGCAGATTTGTTATTAAAAATTTAAAAAGAGAAAGAAGTTGGGGGTTAGAGAGGTTGGAGTGTATCTGGGAGGAGTGGAATAAATAAAAACAACAATAAAAGAAACCATTAATCTAATGATGAAAATCAGCAACAAACCATCCCTAAGTGTAGTTACAATGGTTTTGCTGCAATCAGCCATTTTACATAGACACCAAAGTACCTTGGTAATTGTTTATAAGAACTCTTCTCTTTGGAGAAAAGTCAGCCAGGAAATAAAATCAAATTAATTGATCAAGGATAATCATGTAAATAAATAGAATAACCTATTCTTGAAACAAATTCCTTTCTAGTCTTATCAATTAGAGTCAGATATCTCTACAGTTGCTTCAAATAAGATAATGAAACCTAGGAGAAAGCATAGCATTTCAGTGATAATTCCTCCATGTATTTGAAAAGTCATTGATGACAGCAGTAAAATGTGGTCATTCCAGTGTCTGGACACTGTAGAAAGTTTCTCTTTCAGGTTGAGAGAAGAACAGCTGGGCCTGAGCAAGAGACTTTGTCATCAGTGCAAGAGTGTTCGATGTGAGCCATACCTCTTTCCAGGAAGTAATTTCTGCTCAAAATAGTGATGACATAGCAGTGGAACTAGATTGATACTTACAATTACTCATGGGATTTTAAAGTGAAACACAACCACCCTTTCCTGTATCTCAATTGCAATAGCCACTGTGGGTGTTATTTCAAAGCTTTTCTAAGTATGTGGCAAAATCATCTTAGTGAACTGTCATCACTGTTCATTTGTTTTAGTCTGATCCCAGGCATTCAGATATTAAGAGTCAGATAGATGAATGCATTGTCCCTCTCTATTCTAATCCTAGCTGTTTCACATTGTTATAAAGATACTAGTATCTCAAAACCTGCTGTAATCTCTCTGTGTTCTGGAATTTTCTTATTTTTCTATCTCCTAATAAGAATAAGGAAAACTAAATTTTAAACCATCTATTTTTGTCACTGTGAATCTGCCAAAGTTGCTTTAGTCCTCCTCAATTTTGGGCAGAGTTGACTGACAAAAAGTAGACACTCTAACCAACCTCCTGCTTCAACCATCAAATGCAAAATGATGTGAATTTACTTCCTAGTTTGACTTTTCATAGTGAAGAGACATGAGATTCATATGAGCTTGACAATGGTGAGGTAACTGTGTCCCACTTTCTAGAAACAGATTAACACAAACAGATAATGAGAATATGATGGGTATAACTTGTTAGCCCAAGGTTTTGTGGGCTTTTACCATTCAAAATCCCTTTACACCTAAGGACGTAGATCCTGGGAAAATGGGCATATAAAGTAGGTATTCAAGTAATAAATCATAAAGAGATTTATTTTAAGACAATTCTTTGGTATGCATACAATTTTACCATTTAAGATAAAAACAAATTTGTATAATAATGAGAAATATACACTCATTTTTGCATGAAGAATTAAGCTTTGGCTGAATGTCAGATATTGTAAGACACAGAACATTTTCAGTGTTCTTCAGAGTTGGTGGACATTGTGATTTTATAACTGTCAATACTGAAAGTGCCACTTGAGGGCTATTTCTGCATAAATTTGGGAAGGAAGGGGGCATAGAGTTGGAGGGGGAGGAACAGGCAGGAAAGATGTAGGGAGATAAAGTGCTTATGTATTAAATCTTTAAAATAAAATATAAAATAAAATAAATTGTATTTAAAAAAGAAAGAACTGCTGACAATTCTGTCCTTAGACCAGGGCAAAATTATGATTATTTATCTGAAATACAAATCAGCACTTAAAAATAACAATAATTTATTTTTATTTTGTCTGTGTTCATGTGTTTTATGTGTTTGTAACATGACACAGCACATATGTGGGGTCAGAAAACAGCTTGAGTTAGTTCTCTTCTTTCACCATATGGGTTCTATGTATCAAATTCAAGTCTTCAGGCTTGGTAGCAAATACCTTTACTCACTAAGCTACCTTGTCAGTCCTAAGTAATTAAACATATGCTAAAATACAATCCAAAAATATAATACTTTGATACTTGCAAGTGGAGAAATAGCAATAAGAAAGTATTGCAATTCTTTTCCATAATTACCCAGTATATTTTATAGGAACAGAAAACTTTGAGTATAAAGTAAAACTCTACTGCTTCACAGCATTAAGCAATTTGTATTCAGACCCAATGTGTGTCAGGTAGTGTTTATTGGTGTTGCATGCTGTGATGGTACATTGAGGGTCAAGTGCATATGATGTGTGCTCAGAACAGAGACTACAATGAAGTTGAGCCATGCAACATAAGAAAGTGCTCCCAGTCATTATGCATTTCATTTTGAATTATTTTCTTAGTCACTGCACTGAGATTATTGCCACTTTTTTGTGACTCACACATTCACAAATCCACAGTTTAAGAAGCTGAAATTAGTCTGAGGGATATTTGTTTACCTGTATGCTTCCCAAACTTCAAGTAGGTAAAAATGTCAAATGTGAAGTGGCCAAAGAACTGTACATTAAATTACCAACTACAACGGCAAGAACAGTAACAATAGCTTATACTTATTATGTCTACCATGCACAATGCTAGGACATTTGCCTAGAATTCATTATTTGAACCTTAATAATAACCCAGTGACACAGGTACAATTCACAGCCAAAAGCATCCATCTGTAATTTACATGAGGTTATGGGGCCAAGCCCAGAGAGCACCTGGATAGCTTGCCTATAGAAAGTGCTTCTAACCATTAGGTAGAAATGGTAAATCTCAGTTGGCTTGCCTTCTAGGTTATGGTTATGAGAATTTAAAAATACTTGAGTTTACAATGTATTTTGGGATCATGACACTTTAAATTAGAGATGATTCTTTGCTCTTAGTTTAAAGATAAGGGTGACGTAACAATTATTGGGTATCTACGGAGCTAGATATTGTCCTTAGTTCTGCACTGAGTTCTTCCTATCATAGTACAAGTTAGTTCCTTTACTTGGGAATGCCATACAAAATGACCACTTTAGTATGTCTTGTACTATATTTGGTGCTAGACAACAGTGATTAACAAGATAGATATATATCACAAGTCAGTATCCCAATACCTCTAGAATGCTGACAATCTTGGTTGTTCATGGTTCCACAGAATGGGAATTAATGTGTTGGATGTCTTAGCCCCTGGTTAATGCTTCGTGACAAAGCAGCCCAGCATCAGCCTTGTGTTATATTCATGCATATGATAACTACCAGGAAATGTTTTTCATGATGCCAGAATTGAACATTAAATAATACTATATGCTGGCTAGTTGATCCCAATGCAGCAAAATAAATTTTCTGTAAGAAAATCAAGGGTCCTTGAAGTATCAGCTTTATGAAGACATTCAAAATATATCACTGAATGTAAGCAATGCCTAGTCATTCTTGGAAAAACAATCCAGGTAATGCGAATGACCTATTTGAAGCTAAAAATATTTTCTGCTTCACTGAATGAGACTGGATTATATTTTTTCCTAAATTAGACTTCTGTATTTTTGGAAACATTCATTCTTGTAAAGAAAGCACAAGATCATAAAACATATAAAACATAAATAAATCTTGTAAAACATACATGCTTGTAAAGAACAAGTTTGTCTTGAACACATCACTTCATTGCCTTGGCCTTGGTTTCCTTATCTTTTGAAATAAAAAGATATGACTAGATTATGCCATTGGTTATAATTGAATATATGAAACATGTACATGAGAATACCAAATAAATCAGAATTTTCAGTCAAGTTGGTACTTTAATCTTTGGTTTGCCCTTTTATCCCACTCCATTTAAAATTTGAACTAGAACTCTATCCTCTTTCAGTTGCACTAGACTGAATACATAAGATTGGCTGAACATCCCACAGCCCCTGATCACTAGTGTTCAACAGATACATATGACTTCAAGCTCCCCTGATATTATTTTTACATATGGTGTGTGCATGTGCACATGTATGCATTTTCATTTGTGTCTAAGTCCATGGGTGTGTATGTAGTTTCATAAACATGTCTCTGTGCACATGTGTGGAGATCTGAAGCTAACACTGGATGTTTTCTTCTACTGCTCTTCACCTTATTCATAGAGGCAAGGTCTCTTAGTTGAGGCCAGAGCTTGTTTTTACTGATAGTCTGGCTAGCCAGCTTGATCCCAGGATTCCCAGTGTCTGTCTTCTGAGTACTGGAATTGCAAATGGACTTCTAAGTCCACATGACATTTATGTGGGTGCTGGGATGTAAAATTTGGTCTTCGGGTGGGAGAGTGGGACTGGGAGGAGTGGAAAGAGGGCACTGTGATGGAGATGTAACTTGATGTAATAAACATTAAAAGAAATTTGGCCTTCAATTCTTGAAGCAAGTGCTTTATATATGCAGCTATCACCCTAGCCCTATGCTAACTATTGCTTAACTAATTTATATACTCCTTTTGCCCCATTTACACTATATACTAATATATACTATTTTTGTCACATTCCCTGTTTCATTTTTCTTTACTCATTATCTACAAGACTTTTTGTTTTGCTCAAAAGTATTTCTTTTCATGTTTTTTCAAACCACTCCAACTAAATCTAGGGACTTTTCTACTATTCACATGTTAACAAATGCAAACACATTTCTTCTAGTGATGTCCTTCATTCTTTTTTTATATTTGAGAATTTCATATATGAATACTGTATCACATTTCTTAAATTAATTGCTCACATTTTTCCCCTCAGAAGTTTCAACAAGGATATAGAAAAAGGAATTCCTGTGTTGTTGTGTATTAAAGAACTCAATCTTGAAAAGACATCTATTTAGGCTATATAGTTACACAGATTGAACTGTGCTAATTTCTTCTTGCCCCAGTTTCTTTGAGAGTCTTTTCATGAGATGCCACCCTCCTGTACATGGCTTTAAGATTTAAATTAACCTTATTCACAGACCTTGAAGATAAGATGCAGCTTATAAGAAAGCAGCTGAAGGCAATTTCTTTTGATGGCTCTGTTTGGTTCCGCCCAACTTACTTCCTTTGGAGTTGAGCAGCACTAAGTGAAGAGCAGTGCCGAGCATAAGGCTTCATCCCAGCTTCTGCCTCTTCTTTTCTAGGTCTGTGAGCAACAGTTTACCAGCTTTGCTTGGAGCTTTAGTGGAAACAGATTTGGATTGGGAGTAATCAGAAAAACAGACGACTTAGAGAGAGCATCTGTGTGCTTTGCACAACAGTCCCCAAATTGAGATGGTAGCTGCAAATTGTAGCACTGTCAGAGAGCTTTCTAAAAACTTAAAATGTTAAGTCTGTAATAGTCTATGTATCCTTTCCTGGAATATTCCAACTGGAGATATGTTTTATGTTAAAATTTGTGGCTCTTTACTAAGACCCCAAGAGAAAACTTTAATAGAGGTGACAACTGTGGCTTTAGTGTCATAGAATGTGGTGGCATTTGTGTCATGCTAATAACTTCGGTAGAGTACTGAACTAAATGTTTGTGCAAGCGTTCCTGAGTATAAGAATTAGAAGGATGATGTAACAATTATTGGGTGTCTAGGGAGCTAGGTCCAAAAAATAGAAAATCTTAAATTAAAAAAGAATTAGAATGATGGTAAAGACTATGCACAGTATCATTGATCACTCTCCCCCCAGTTTTGTGAATTATATGCATAGAAGCACAGTATTCACATCAGTTCATCCCGCCCTTTTCCCTCTCCACTCCTCTCATGTTTCCTCAATTCCATCTTAAGTTCAACACCTCTTCTTTAATCATTAATATTACACAATCCATGTTTATGTATTTGTAAATACAGCTGTGGAATCTTTTTAGTGTTGTTCCTATATGTTCTTGAATTTAAGGCTGATCTCTTGGGAGACATCCATGGAAAAAGACTAATTCTTCTCTTAGCAGCTGTTAATTGCCAGGAGCACTTCATCTAGAGTTGGGCCTTTTGAGATTTCCCCCATCCATGTTTGCATGCCAACTGGTGTTGTTATTGTGCGGGTCTTGTTTAAATGATCATTTTCTTAAGATTTCATGGGTGCTAAAATCCAATTATAAGTGAATAGATGCCATGTGCAAGCTTCTGGGTCTGGGTTAGCTCACTCAGGATGAGCTTCTCTAGTTCCATCCATTTGGCTGCAAATTGCATGATTTTGTTGTTTCTGATAGCTGAGTAGTATTCCATTGTGTAGATGTACCATAGTTTTTTAATCCATTCTTCGGTTGAGTGACATCTGGGTTGTTTCCAGTTTCTAGCTGAAACAAATAAGGCTGCTATGAACACAGATGAGGCAACTTCCTTGTGATTCGGTGAGGAATCATTTGGATGTATACCAGAAGTGGTATGGCTGGATCCCAAGGCAGAGCTATTCCAAGTTTTCTAAGATATTGCCAGACTGACCTCCATAGTGGTTGCACAAGCCTGCACTCCCACCAGCAATGGAGGAGGGTCCCCCTTTCTCCACACCCTCACCAGCATGTGCTGTCATTTGAGCTTTTGATCTTATCCATTCTGATATGTGTGAGATAGAATCCTAGAGTTGTCTTGAGTTGCATTTCTCTGATGATTAAGGATGCTGAACATTTCTTCAAGTGTCTCTAGGCCATTAGGGATTCCTCCTTTGTGAATTCTCTATTTAGCTCTGTCCCCCATTTTTGATTGGATTATTTGGTTTCTTGGCATTTAAGTTCTGGATTTCTTTGTAAATTTTGGATATTAGCCTGCTGTCAGATGTGGGGTTGGTGAATATTTTTTCCCAATCTGTAGGCTGCCATTTTGTTTGAATGACAGTGTCTTTTGCCTTACAGAAGCTTTTCAGTTTCATGAGGTCCCATTTATTGATTGTTGGTCTTAGTACAGGATTACAACCAATGCACCAAAGGGAACATGAACATAGACTTTTTTCCTGTCAATGAGACACTTTGCCCTAGTGGTGCTGCCTTGTAGGCCCCCAGTGTATGAGGAGGCTCTTGGCCCTCATATGACTGCTGAACTGGGGCGGGGGCTGTTATGTAGGGACAGTCCACTCCAGAGGAGTGGGATGGAAGGGATTGGGGGTAGAAAGTGGGAGGGTGGAACTGGAAGGGATGGAAAGAGGACACTGTGATGGAGATGTAACCTGAAATAATAAATAAAGATAAAAAAAAGATTTCATGGGTGCAAAGTTCCCTGTCATATATAGATAATAATACTGTCTTACAGTGATGTCCTGGTCCGCTGACTCACATTCTTTCAGTTCCCTTTTCCATGATTCCCTGAGCTTTAGGTGTGAGGATTATATTGTAGATGTGCCCATTGAGAATGTTTCTTTCCTGAACTTTGGACAGTTGTATATTTCTCTGATGGTCTCTATCTACTGAATAAAGACGCTTCTTTGATGAGTGACAACTACACTATCTATGTGTAGAAGGATGTGTATTTAGAAGGTAATTAGAAATTATACTGATTTAGGCAAGTGGTATAGTAGATATTCCTCTAGGGTCTATAACATCATCAGCGATAGGTCGTTGGCTAGCTTAACAATATTATGCATTAACTCCCTCCTATTGATTGGTCTTTAGATTCAACTAGACAGATGTTCATTATTCTCAAGATATAACTGTTACCATTGCACTGTTGGGAATATCATGGCAGGTTGGTCATTGTTGTGGCTCATTGCTGGGTAGGAATACTGATTACATTTTACTCTAGGAAGCTTGCATAGCACCTTCAGATATGGTGAGAGCTAGTCCAACATGTGCACTGTCTTAGACAACAGGGTTCATACATTTAAGTTCCGGAAGGCAACCAAAGATGAGTGACAATAGCCTGTATTGTATTGGGAATATCTTGCCTCCCATTACCAATGACTTGAAGACAGACTTTCTGTTTGGCACTGGGCTATTTGTTAGATAGTCTATGGATCTTAGAGGGGGAAGTATTTTTTAATCTCAAGTGGTGTGATGTAACTTCGTTTAAACCTATACTTACATACATTAGACATGTATTTTAAGTAAACAATAAGTTTCTCTATGTTATTTATTCCTCCTACCTCCCTTTCTGTCTGTATTACCCTCCTTACCCCTGCTCAGTTAAAGTTCCATTCTCTGTTTTATTTCCATTTCCCCTTCATGGGTATCTGTGTCCTACTATATTCCTCTCTAGAACTTCTTTTCTTCCACCCTTGATCCTTTTTTACTTTCCTGGTTTCTGTTGTTACTCCAGGTTATGTACTCAAATATAAAGTTTCAGAGGACCCACAAAGAAGAGGAAACATGTGGCATTTGTCTTTCTGGGTCCGGATTACCTCCCTTACTGTAATATTTTCTAGTTCCATGAATTTACTAGAAAATTTCAGCTTTCAATCTTTAGAGATGAATAGTATTCAATAGAGCACACCATTCCAGTTAAAGAAAGTTTTGGTTGTTTCTATTTCCTAGCTACTGTGAATATAGAGACAAGGAATTTGGATGAGCAAGTACCTGTGAGTATGTCGAGTCCTTTTGGCATATAGCTGTGTGATGTTGTAGATTTATTTTAGTTTTTTTTTTTTTTTTTGAGAATTTGCCATACTGATTTCCAGAGTAGCTGCAGTAGATTGCAATCTGAACAAGGGTGAATGATGGTTCCCCTTTCTCCCACATCTTCACCTGAAGACACTAATTATAGTCAATTAACTGTGCAACAGAGCACTAGAATTAATTTCCCTATGTAGCTATATAGTACTAGTTGCTCAGTCTTACTCTATCTCTCCCTACTTTTTCTAATCTCCAGAAACATTATTCTGCTCCCTATTTCTAGAGCAAGAACCTGTGTTATTTGTACAATAGAAAAGTATTCAGCCATGAATAGATGATAATGAATGAAATTATATCTTTCATGGCAACATGTATGGAACTGGAACACATTGTGTTAAATGAAATTGACATACTGCTTTGTTGCACCAAGAGAGTGAAATTGTGTCAGATGAAACAGCTACACACAGAAAGATAAATATTTCTTATTTCTTTTTTAATGGTATTTTAATGATTTTATTATGGCTCATTTATTTATTTGTCTTATATATCAAGCTTTTCTTCCCACACTATGCCTTTATGAAAAAATTAATAAGCAATATTGTGCACAAGTTTTTCTTGTATTTAATTCTTTTCTTTTGATGTAAATTCGTGGATGTAGTATTGCTATTGAGCAAAGGCATGATTGTTCAGAGTACAGAATTTCATTCTCTGTTCTTATGGGATCTAAATTCACTTCACTGTTTGTTTTCTACCTAGGTGTTTGGTGTTGCTAAGCTAACTTCTCAGTTCTTCAGTATTTCTCATAAAAAGTATTTCTATTATGTCCATAAACATAAACTTTTGCATCTTAGATACCAAGAAATTACTCATAATAGAATATGTTGTATATGTAACACAAACTTTTATAAGCCATATGTTATTGAATTCAAGGATTTGGCAAACTTTCTTTATTATAAGAAACCCTTTGAATCACCACAAAACAAACATCAAACTACAAAAAAATTCACAGAAATGAAACAATCAGCTCCTGAAAGATATTTTTATGAATTTGTTCTTCACTTACCTCTTGAAAATGGGCAAATTGGGGACAAAGTGGGCTTGCCGAGTAATTGTGAAAAGATAGAATACTACTGTGATTTTATGGAATGTGTAAAAAACCTATGTAAAGAACATGAATGGAATTATAGCATTTTTATTTTAGTAGGAAGTATACTTATGTGCACATTCTGCTGGGCTGAAAGTCTTTGGTAATTTAAACAAGTCAACAGAATTGATTCCTAAGCTTGAGATGATTGTAGTTTCATTTGCTTTATTTTACAAATAGATCATTAACATTTTCATGGAAAGGAAAATATACTTTAAAATTCTATCATCACTGTTCCTGATGGAAAAATATCTTGAGGAAAATATGGAAAATCATGAGACTTCATATTATTGCACTGGCTATTCTGCATAGGAGGAGTTTGGCAGTATGTAATGCTTGTTGTGATCTTTTGAGATGCCACTTTACTTTTTATTTGATTCATTTTCTCTTTTCTTTCAACAAGAATTTAAGATACCCAAACTCTCAGGATTATGTTAAATTCTATGGTAATTATAAAAGAAATATTTAAAATATTCATGTACTTTCCACAGAAAATTTTTTCATTTATGGTCTTGCTTGGGTTGTGTTTCTTCTCTCTTCTTGGCAAACTTCTGTTTACTCTTTAAAACTCGGGTGCTTCAGAAAGTCTTTAGTGACCCTCATAGAGAGGTAATCACTTCCAGTTCTCTTTTTCCATAATATTTCATTCACACATTTATTAAAGCACTTATCACTCTGGTATAATTATTCACTTCCTCTTTGCTTCTGCCACTAGCATGTGAACTGTGGGGAAAAGAAACTACATTTTAATTTTCTTTGACTAGAAAAATATTTCTGACATACGTGTCAAATGAATATAGATTGTTATTTTGCTGATATGTGAATTGATAGAGCTACAGGGCATCATTGAAGGCAGTATTGTATAGTGCCAGGAGAGGGTAGTAGAACAGTTTCCTTGGTAGGGCCCATGGTTTTTTTGGGTAGAAATAGAAGCGAAAATGGGATTTGTCAAATCTGGCCACAGACTAGAATTATCTAGGAAGACTTGGAAACTGACTATACCTTGCTCTACCTTTGGCCACTTAAATGAGCATATTTATAGATATTTAAATCTTTCTCAGTAGTTCTAACGTGCTTATAAAGTTGAATACTGCTCAATTTGAAGCCAAGGAATTCAGGTTTCCCAGACAGTGTCTATTGTAAAATGAACAGGAGAGGAGATAAGATTCAAGGTAAAGTTAGCTCAAATCCAGAAATAGCATCAAAGCTGTTATAAATACATAAAGCAAGGAGGGGCCCCAATCATTACACATTCTCAGCATAACAACTAGAAACATTCAGAAATCAGAGAGGCAGGTTTAGACAGTCAGAGAGCAATTTCTAATTGGGACAATTGGGTGCTTAAGGTCATAAATTCCTTACGAACATTTATAAACCATGGCTTGAGTCTACTAGCTTGACAGATTTATAGGGTCCCACCTATGTAACAAAAGAACTCTAGAATATCTTTTTAAAACTTAAGTGTTTTATTTTTATTTATTTATTTGTGTCTGTGTGCATGTTCATGTGTGTGTGCTAGTATTGGTGTATGTGTGGGCATGTATGTATATGGAAGACAAAAATCATTATTATTGCTATTGTTTCTATTATGGTTATAACTATTAATATTATTATGGTTATTTATTTATTTCCCTCATTTTATCAATTCTTTGAGAATTGTGTACAATGTGTTTCGATTATGTTCACCCTGCTTCCTCAGCTCATCCCAGATTCAATCCTACTGCCCTACATACCCAATTTTATGTACTGTTTGTTTGTTTTATTTATTTATTTTTTTATAAGTACTTTATTTTTTTTCTTCAAGTTACATCTCAGTCACAAACCCTTCCCTATTCCCCCTTTCTGTTCCACCCTTCCACCCTCTTCCCCCCCCCCAACAGCTTCTCTTTTCATTCCAACAAATGGTTCTTTCTCTTATAACAGTAAATTCTATACAAAACAGCAGAATTAAATATGCCACATTTATGAGAGTTAAATGGCCCAGTATACCTTCCCAATGTCCAGTTCATACATATTTGGCCCCTGATTTTAACCTTCTTCCTTCTAACCATCTCCATGAGTTTAAAGTTCTATAACTGACTTAGTTTTCATACTAACTTGCATCACTATTATAACCATCTTCTTAGATCTAGAACGCCCTCTTAATTCCTAAACAACTCAAAATTTAGCTATGAGACTCAAGCTGTCTATTCTTCAACCACCTCAGAGAGCTGAGAAGGATAAATATATCTGATTGTATAGGAAGTGCAGGGCTTGCAGCTTCCAATACTAAGAAATGACAAACCAGTGACTACCTGGACAGTTCCCATTTTCTCTCCATACATTCCAGCATCAGTCTTCAGCCTTTTGGTCCTGTTTCTCTGACAGACATTTATTGTAGAGCAGGGATTGTGAAGGACTAACCTACCCTGTCTTGGCAGAGCTAGGCTGTCGACTTCCCTGCTACCAAGTTTTGTCCTTTTTGGACAGCAGTCTGTCTGCAGTTGAAGCAAGGAGTTTTTACATGCCAAGAGATAGGCTTGCCACTAATTCAACCATCTCACACTGGAGATTCTTCGATGCTTTTCTTCTACTTGGAGTAGAATAGGGGGTGCTGTCAGGAGCTGATATGTCACGATAT
>CAJQZJ010037491.1:644418-670974 GCA_907164525.1 Lophiomys imhausi
AAATCTTAATTTAAGACCACATCTTTGAATGCCATATTCTGCAGATCTCTTGGAGTTTTTGAAGATGCCCTATCTATCTCTTGTATTTAGATAAGCAAATGTTGCTTGTCTCTTAACAACTTGATTACTGTTTGTTTGTTTTTAAACCTACTAAGTCCAGATCGTTCTGTCTCTATATTCTTGGATGTGAGGCCTTCTACTGCAGTGTGACCAACCTACCTGGAGCTATGGGCTTAGAGAAAATTGACTCTTCATCTTCTAGCAGCTATCAATTACCAATAGTGACTCAGGTTAGGAGTGGGGTTTCATGCTCACCTCTCTTCTATGTGCTAGGGTTTTTGTTTGACTTGACTTTGTGAAGGTCCTATGCATGATGCCTCAACCACTTTGAGATCAGATGTGTAACTTCCCTGCTGTGCCCAGCCAATACCGTTTTCTTATATCTTCTTCCACTCCTGGATCTTACAATCTTCCCACCCCCTCTTTCAGAATTATCCCTGAGTCTTTGCAAGATATCAACATCTTACTATTGATTGATTGATTGATTGGACAGAGTCACTTACTGAACCTAGAGCTCACCAATTCAGATAGAATGACAGGCCACCAAACTCCAGATATACACTTGTTTCCTACCTCCAACCAATGCTAGGGTTATAAATATGTGGTTGCCAAGTCCAGCTTTTACTTAGGTTCTGGGGATCCAAACTCAAGTTCTCATACTAATACAACAGGTACTTTACCCACTAAGCCATTTATCTAGGCCTCAAACCAGAACTTTTGGTTTTTTCTCACTATTTTCTTTTAATACTATACTGAGAATTCTGGAATTTTGTTGCTTTAAAAACACAGAAATATTTCAAGAATATGTTTTCACTGTAATCTCAGGTGTGGGATATGTGACTGCTGGCCAGCACCTGTCTATGATTTGCCTCGTGCTCTAGCAGAAGGACAATTGTGACAACTGCAGATAGTTTCTGCAATTGTGTGATATTTGGAATTCTGGGAACTTTTCAGAGGGGGATATATATATATACATATATATATATTTGTACATGACTCTTTGTACATGACTTTGTACATATACACTATATATACCGTATAAATGGTAGATTGACAATGGGTAGTTGGTTGGTTGGTTTTTGGTTGCTGTTGGTCATGGTTTGTTAAGTAGTCATGTACAAAGAAGAAACAATAATAAGAAATTAGATATCCTGATGGTGAAGATCAAATTGCCCCAAGGAACTTGATGCCCCTAATCAGCAGGAAGCAGTCTAACAATAATGTCACCACCCCCTTTTTAATCCCTGACTTTATTCAGAGATCTCTTTCCTTTTCTCTCTATTCCCTTTTCTCTCTTTATCTAGTGTTAGGTGTTGAAAGCATGGAAGAAAAGGGATGGAGAAGGATGGAAGAAAGAACCCACAAAGTAGTAAAAGTCTGGCTACACAATACCATTGTAATATTTTGAAAAGAAACTTCAGAAAAACAACTACCCACAGAATTTCTCCCATCTTAATCTCTCTCTCTCTCTCTCTTCCTCTTTTCCTTCCTCCTCCTTCAACTCTTATCTTGCTCCAGCAATCATATGAATGTCAAAATAATGTAAGAAGATTCGAAATGCATACACAATACCTCTAATAGGTTACAGATTTAAGGAGAGTGAGACATGGTGGTTCTTGGTGGCTCATGGTGGCTAATTGGGGAGGAGGAAGTAGAGTCTCTGGGTTGCTTGAAACACAGGGTCCTTGATGGAAGACAGTGCCCTTGAATAGCCAACTATTCATTTATCGTGTTTGTTTTTTTTTAACTGTAATATTTCATGGCAATTTAAATAATATGGAGTATTTTAGGGCAATTTGAATATTTTATGGCATAAATATTTTAAATATTATGGATTATTACAAGATTTAGTCATTATTGGATTTGGGAATAAGGACATTACTGGTCATACAGCAGAAGACATTTTATTTTTTAAATATTATTTATTTATTACTTCAGGTTACATCTCCATCGCAGTGACCTCTTTCCACCCCTCCCAGTCCCGCCCTCCCACCCTCAACCCCCTATCCCTTCCAACTCACTCCTCTGGAGTGGAGTGTCCCTACATAACAGTCCCCACCCCAGTTCAGCAGTCATATGAGGGCCAAGAGCCTCCTCATACATTGGGAGCCTACAAGGCAGCACCACTAGGGTAAAGTGTCTCATTGATAGGAAAAAAATTTATGTTCCTGTTCCCTTTAGTGCATTCGTTGTAATAAAGTTATCCTGTACTATATGGCTAAAATCCGACTATAAGTGAATAGATGCCATGTGCATCATTCTGGGTCTGGGATAGCTCACTCATTTTAAAGAATTGAACTCATAGCCAGATTACACAGCTATGAAGTAGGTGGGTGATAGAAAAGCAAATAATAGGCCCCGAGTATTAGGTTTTGACAACTTTAGAAAGAAAAGTTTGACAAGAAAAGAAAGATATAGGTTCATATGGTAACTGGAGGAAGGAGTAGTATAAAAGTCAAATTCTTTGGAGTATTCTTAGGCTACAACAAAAAAAATCAGAGGAAATTAAAGATTGAATTGAATATCAGTAGACTTATAATTAGCCACAATGACCGATGATCTCCAGTGCTTACATCTCCACAACTGTTTTCTTTTTTCTCAGTAATAGAAAACTTATATGTTATGTGTGTTTGTGCAGATGAGTATTGCCCAGTTTCCTTTGCAGCTCTATGTATACCTATATGAGTAAGCCCTGCTTCATGGGATGTGAGTAGACATAATATGTGCAGTTGTAGAATGTATTCTTAAAAGGAAAATTTACACACACCCCCTCTGTTTTTCTGTTTACTATGGGCCTAATTGCTAAAACTCTCCTTCTTGGTCTATGAGACAGATTTTGAAGTAGATACAATTAATTGTGAAAAAAGAGAAGGGATTTGGAACTTTATAGTTAGGGAGCTAATACATAAGTCCTAGAAAGCTTGTGAATTTCTTGGGCAATCTTTCTTTTCTCTTCCAATCATTGATATTTTGGGACATTTGTTACCTGCAGTAAAACTGCAGGCTAACTAATATAATATACAATTGGTATTGGGATGTGGTTGAAGTTAATTGTGATAGGTTTGGTGCTAAGGTGTGAGGAGTTTTGCTTTCTTGGGGAAAAGGATACAGCCCTTAGCTAAGGCAAGATAGAAAGAACAGAGAATTGCAAGATTGATTCTTAAATGTTTTTGATGATGAACCATGTTAAATGACTTCAAAATCTGTGAAGGTAGATGTAAAAATAATAGTTAAATTACTTTAGGCACCATTTGTACAAAAAGTAGCTCTAAATTATTTACTAGTATTTAAATTATATTTAATTGATTTGCTGCTGTAAATCTTTAAGCAGCCATTATAAATGAGCACACAGAAACCGCATGAATTTTAACAAGCCTTGGCCTGAATTGTGCAATCCTAGCCCATCTAAGCTAGCTCCTAATTATATTCCACAAATATGACCCCATATATACATACGTCCCCTTGGACTGCCATTCTCCACGATATGCCGTTGTTCCTGGCCATGTGGAATGAGGTTTTTTTTTTTTTTTTAACCCATGGTGTGTGCCTCCTTCTTCCTGCTCCTGGCTGGAATCCACTAATTCTATGTCTAATGTGCAGGCTTTCTGTTCTAATCTCTGTAAGTCCCACTTTTCTCTGTCTTTGCCCAATCTCAGACCTGAGCATTTTATTTAACCATTCAGAGTCAATATAAGTAACAGACAACAAACAGGACCAATTAACATTTAGAATGCTTAACACTACCCCATCAATTCCCTCCTTTTGTCTAAAAAATATGGCTAAATTTTTTAAACTCATATAGTAAAAGCAATAAGAACAAATATGAAACAATCAAGAAAACAATATATAAAAGTTATGCACATAATGTTTAGCCTATTTGTATCAGGCAATCTTGAAGGAAAAATATCATCTATTTATCTTGGTGTGTCTAAAGTTCTGAACCAAAATAATTTCTATCATATCCTATATTTATAAACCTAAAATTTTTATTTAGACTTGAAATTATCCTGTTAACTCCTAAACAACTCAAGTTCAATTGAAATTTTATAACTATTATGCCTTCAACCCCATAAAAGACATAAGAAGAGATAAAGTTATTATTTGAGTGAGTAGGATGCATAGGAAAGCAGCTTCCATAAAGAAATATGACAATTTGTTGCCTAGACAGTCCTAAATATCTCTTGATATCGTTGGAGCATCACCTTCAGCCTTCTGGCCAAGCATTTTTCACAGACTATATTGTGCAGCAGGAAATAAGAAGGATTTTCCCATTCTGTCTCTGCAGAATCAGGACATCGACTTACCTGCATTTAAGCTTTGGTCCATCTTTGGACTGTATATAGTCTGTTGAGAGAGCAGGGGAGTTTTTGCCCAATAAGAATTATCTCCTGATGGGAGATTTCTTTTTGATGTTCATTGTCTTCTTCCAAGTCAAATGGGAGCTGTCAGGAGCTGACTGTCTTAAGTCAAACAATTCTTAAAAAATTAAAACATCTTTAAATACCATTTTCTGTTGCCTCTGGGGGTTTTGAAGACATCTATCGATTTATTTATAAATCTATCTATCATCTATCTATCTATGAACAAACAAACTGTATATTTTTATCCATTTATTATCTGTTTAACCTAGTATTTGACATGACCAGGAGCTTGACTGGCCAGCAATCAACCTGTATTACCCAGACTCCTAAGTAGATTGCAATAGCAGCCCATAAAAGGATTGGAAGTAAACCTGCAATTTTAAATGAGTTGTATAGGCACAGTACCTTATATAAGAGTTGAAATATACATATTATGTGTCAAAATATACAACTCTATGCTAATGAATCAAAATTAATCTTATTTTTATCAATATACAAAATTCTATACCAATGTTTTAAAAGATAACTCTATTTTAAGAATAACAACAGTTTTAAGTTTCAGAGCAGATTCAATAATCTATTCTTATATCTTATCATTCCTATATTATATACATATATTCCCCCTCTTTTTCTTTTCAAGTCTTTTCCCCTATATAAGAGAGAAAGAAGAATAGAGAAAAGAAAAAGAGATCTCCAAGTCTAACTTTCTATACCTTGCTTAACAAGACCATATAACAATTTGTAACCATTCCTCCTAAACAACCTTTATCATCCACCCCACATTATGGGACTAGCACATCGCTCTCTTAAAACTTCTTCCTGCTGAATTGGGATGCAGAAAACCTGTTTAGGGGTGAAGGGAATGAAAATTATTAAAAGACCCCCTAAGTCGGCAGTAGAGCCAGGCCAGCCGCCAGGTGATTCCCGGAACTTAGCTGACCATAAACAGGTTGAAACCAAGAACGAAGGTCAATTGGGCCACGGGCCCCCAGGGCTTCAGGAACTGGCTGACCACAAAGTAGATAACAAAACAAGATTAGATTCATTCCTGAGACAAACAGATGTAGGATGTTTCCCGCTGATTGACTAATGGGCTGGGCTGGTACATTCCAGCTGTATTTCCCCTCCCCCTTGGGTTGTGGTAAACGATGGGCTGGGCTGGTACTTCCCACCTGTAATTTCCCCCACCCCCTTAATCTGTGGTGCTCCCCCATAAAATATTGGACTCTCCCCCAAATCATGGTCGCGGCTCCTACCCCTGCGTGGGATACGAGTGGCGCCCCTCAGTGCACTGAGCCCCACCCCCTTTTCTCCTTTTTCCCTCCGAAATAAACCTCTTGTGATTGCATCAAGATGGTCTCTTGCGAGTTTTGGGGCGGCCATGATATCCTGAGTGTCGGGTGAGGAACTTCCCTCCTCCGGGTCTTTCAGGGGCACAAATAAAATGAAAAAAAAAAAAAAGGTTAAGCAAGTAAATTGTAACATTTGTTGTCCAGTTTCTATGTGTTCAACAATTTGATGTCCTGAGCAGTTTGTAGTTTGAAGCTAGACTTTTGTAGGAAAGTTCAGGGCTTTATTGAAGTCCTGTCTGGAAAAGTCGTTGAGGCTGGGCCATGTCAGCAAGCTGTTTGAACTTGTTCTGGATGCAGATTTTTGAGGAAACAGCTATTGAGGCAATCTATGAGTCTGGATCATTTGTGTTACTTGACTTGTCTTCTTTGGACTCCAGTCTCATTGTTCTTAAAAATATGTAATTTCTCACAAGTAACATATAGTTCTGCAATTACCAAAATGCCTTGGATGTGCGGGATGCACAAATCAATTAAGGAATATTTTCTGGTCTTTGAACAGCAGAAAGACATTTGTAAGTCTCCATTCATGCCATATAAAACATGGCATGTAATATTATTACATATATATGCTATATATAATCTATTTCAAATGGTAAATACAGCATAAGACTGAATGGAGTTTAAGTATTCTCCTTTACAGTTGACATAGATTTATTAATTGATTAAAACAGGTTTATTCTGTATTTTTCTGGCTTTTTGTAGATGAGGTTGGCTTCAAACTCAAAAGGAAACAATCTGTCTCTGTCTTTGTCTCCCATGTTTTGGGAACAAAGGTGTGCATTTATATATTCTTTCTTTCCTTTTCTCCTTTCTTTGGAGATTCAATTTCTATGTGGATATATCTATCCTTATTGAGATAGGGTTTCTCTTTGTAGCTTGGGCTGTCTTGATTTGCTCTATAGAGCTCTGTAGATTAGACTGGCCTTGAATACACAAGGAGCCTGTTTTGTCCTTGTCTCCTACGTTTTGATATCAAAGTATGAATTTAAATAATTGAATTACCCTTATTAAACAATAACATGAATTAAACCATTTTTTGTATTAGTTTGAGTTCCAATTCTCCCATGGAAGCACCATTCTTAAGGAGATTGGTGTAAAATAGCTATTTCTTAACTGTTGGCTGTGGGAGGCATGCAGTTTGCATGTTCTTCCCCAACCTAACTCTGGGTCCTTACATTGGTTAACATATGTCCCTTTCTCTTTCTCTCTCTTTTTTTCCCCTGAGACAGGATTTATCTGTATAGCCTTGTCCTGGACTAACTTTGTAGACCAGGCTGACCTTGGTGAAGGTCAGGGATCCACCTGTCTTTGTTTCCCAAATGCTGGGATTAAAGGCCTGTGCCACCACACCCAGCAATTAACAGGGGCAAAATGCCTCCCTTAGTAGGAGCCCCATACCTAAGGAGACTGGCTTGTAACCCCCTCCTCTTTTATAGCATTTTAAATTAATCCTTTGCTATAGCCAAGTGCACTGAAATTAAAATATATACATCACAGGAAGTTTATAATAGCTTAAAATTTCTATGTTTTGGGTGGTTCAAAGACCAATAATCATGTCAACAAGGGTTAATTTGTGACATGATTATTGGCCTTTGAACCACCCAAAATATAGTTTAAACAGAATTGAAATGGCTCAACAGTGCTACACTCTCCTATAAATCTTTGTTCTAACACTGATTTTGTTTCCAGTAGTTTGTCTAATGATGCTGGTGAAACATTTCATATGTTGCTCTTCAGAAAGAAATATTTTTAGTAATGAGTCTAACAGAAAAATATTGAGGAAAGATACTCTAAATAATGGCTAGAATTCATGTGTTGAGATCTGGTAACTACAGCACTTACGATTGAATGTTACTTTGCCCTGTGTGGGACTCTAAACCACATACATGATTTTTTTTTTTTTAAGCCTCACAGTAGATCTGAATTCTGTGCTATTATCCATTCATTTGTATGTTTATTTACTTTTTCTGTGCTGGAGACAGAACCATGAAACTACATGTACAGTCTAGGTAGATGCTGTTATTAGTGCAACTCAGAGCAGAGGGAATTAAGGATCATGGAGATTCTCATAGAGATTTGTTCATTTGCACAACTTTGATTGGGATCTTCCTCTTCTCCTTTCACATCTATCGCTGCTTTACTAAATTGTTTAATTGTGCATGTGTTGAGCAGCCATGGGGGTATTTGTAAATTGGATTTTACAATTTTAGCCCATATTCTTATGTTTATCATGAAATCAAATGAACACATTGGTAATTCACAAATTGATAGAACAGACAGGTACTTGAATATGTTAAAGGTATTGGCCTGTTAATTCAGTAACAGAAGCTAATTCTGTTCTTCCTATATTGTACTCATCCAGATGTAGAACTCTTGGCTCCTCTCCAGCACCATGTCTTCCTGAGCACTACTATGCTTTCTGCCATGAGGATAATGAACTAAACCTCTGAACCTGTAAGCCAGCTCCAATTAGTTTTCCCTAATAAGAATTGGTGTGGTCATTCTGTCTATTCATAGCAATAGAAACCCCGACTAAGACAGCCTCATATCTTTTCTTTGTTTGTTTGTTTTTTGTAATTTTCACACAATATGTTTTGATAATATTCTTTCCTCTCCCTAAACTCCTCCTCAATTCTTTTTCCACCTAAACAATGAATGTTGACTGGTGAAAATATCATTATGATTGGTCTTCCCTCTGGGAGAGAGGTGGGTCATGGGGAAAACAAAGACAGCACTATAGATAAGTCTTAGCCCAGAAGTCCTTTCTGAGGACAACAATCTTAATTTCTGTTGTGTATACCAATGCTGTGATGTACTTTGAAATACAAATTTGGATGAAATCTTGACACTAAATTATTTAGCGTCTGCTGTGTTTATCTTCTTTTAAATCTTTTAAAATTATTTTTATATGCATGGGTATTTTGCCTGAGTGTATGTATGTGTACCATACATACATGCTTGATGCCTGCAGAAGTCAAGGTCAGAGCTGCTGGAACTGGAGTTACAGTTACTTATAAGCCACCGTGTGGATGCTAGAAATTGAAGCAGGCTCCTCTGCAGGAAAAGCTTGTGACCACTGACCATCTCTCCAGCTCCTGTGTAGGCTTTCTAATCATCTATAGTTCTTTAATATTGATTATCAACTTGGCAGCTTTTAGAATAACCTAGAAGAGAAGCCAGTGGGCATGCCTGTTGGGGAATTTCCTGATTATATTAGTGGAAGTCAAGACCAATCTTCTCAAAGGCACTTTCTGACAACAGTCCAGGTATAAGAAACTGCAAGAGAAAAGCTCTTTGGTTTTTGCCTGCTTGCCTTCCTGTCTTGCTGATAAGCTCATTCTACCCTTTTGCTGCTGCTCCTGCCATCCTTAGCTGTCCTCAGAATCAGAGACTTCAGCATTCTAATATAAAATGAAGACCACAGACTCTCCAGAGTTGTTCTGAGCCCTTTGGTACCAGACTGAAAGCGGTAAGGTAATCAGTTTCATGGACTGAGTAGCTATGAGTTCTCAGCTTCTCCAGTTTGAAGACAGCCACTGTTGGACTACCCAGATGGTATCATATAAACAAATCTAATAAATGCCCCTTTAATATATATTATATTAGTCTGTCAGTTCTGTTCCTTTAGGAAACCACAACTAATTCACCATGTATTGAATTGTGTACACATCTGTCCATTCTATTCTTTTAGGACATAAACACAATGGGAGCAGAAGCATCATTGTACATTTCTACAGTGGATTTCTGGGCGATGTCTTAGTGTCTTGAACAGTACAATCATTTAACATTTTTGAGTGAGTAAGGTAGTAATAAAGTATTTTTTTTTTTTTTGGTTTTTTCGAGACAGGGTTTCTCTGTTTAACAGCTCTGGCTGTCCTGGACTCGCTTTGTAGACCAGGCTGGCCTCGAACTCGCAAAGATCCGCCTGCCTCTGCCTCCCAAGTGCTGGGATTAAAGGCGTGCGCCACCACCGCCCGGCGTAATAAAATATTTGACTTCTTTTTTGAGTTTAGAGTGGTTTGGAGGCAGATGATGATGTAGCTCAGTTGGTAGTGTATTCTTGCCTAGCATGAATAAAGCTCTGAGTTCAGTCCCCAGAACCACATAAAACCAACTGTGCTGACATGCCTATAATCTCCAGGTCTTGGGAGATAGAGGCAAGAGGATCAGAAGTTCAAGGTCATCTTGACTATATAGGGATCATGGCTGGGCTATAGGAGATCCTAAATAAAATAAATAAATAAATGTGTTTTTCAGCTGGAGTTGCCACATAAAGTATAGAAAACTGCTGCATGAGCAGGAACATGATGTGGGGATAAAGTGTTGAGGTTTTCTCAAATGTCCTGAGATGCTTGTCAAAATATGTATTGATTTTTAGGTATATTCCAGGTGAACGACAGACTTGGCACCCTCTGGCCTCTGCCTCTTTATTATATCTTACAAGCATGCATTTTTTAATGTGTAGATTCTGCAGGACAAAATGAGACAGGATATCTTGAGTGACTATCATGTGACAAACTCTATTATTGTGCTTGTGAGTCACCTTATCAAGATGCAAGGTCTATTTAGTAGATTTGTGTTTGAGTCTAAGCTTATTAAAAAATAAAATATTTTTAATTTCTCTCTCTCCCTCTCTCCTTTTCTCTGTCTCCCTTCTCCTCTCTCTCTCTCTCTGTTTGTATGTGGGCGTGTGCACATCAGTACAGGTGTCTGCTGAAGCCAGGCAGTTGTGCACTATGCTACAGAGGGTGCTGAGAACTGAACTAGGTCTCTCCATAGGAGCTGCAATTGCTCTAAATTGCTGAGCCACCCCACAGATCATGCATTTCTTGAAAGCATCTCAGTGATGCCCATGCTATGGACTAATGAATCATATAGACTCTTTATGGGTCGGGAACATCAAGTGACATATTTAGGGTCAGAAAAATGATCTGGGTGAATAATTACTTACTATGTGGTAGGCACTGAACAAAGATCACATGCATTGTCTCTTATCTAAGAAAAGCATGTGTAGGTTATAGAGAGACAGAGTACTATACAGAATGCTCATTGGGTCCCTTTTGAGATCCTTAAATATCATATTTTTATTTTAAAGATTTATTTATTAGGCTGTAGAGATGGCTTAGTGGTTAAGAGCACTGGCTAGTGCTCTTCCAAAAGTCCCGTGTTCAATTCCCAGCAACCACATGGTGGCTCACAACCATCCACAATGGGATCTGTTGTCCTCTTCTGGCTGCTGGTGTTCTTACAGATAGAGCACTCATATATACATTAAATAAATAAATAAATCTTTAAAAAGAAAAAAGAAAATTACTAAAAAAAAGATTTATTTATTTATTATGTGTACAGTGTTCTGTCTGCACATATGCCTGTAGGCCAGAAGAGGGCACCATATCTCATTATAGATGGTTGTGAGCCACCATGTGGTTGCTGGGAATTGAACTCAGGACCTCTGGAAGAGCAGCCATTGCTCTTAACCTCTGAGCCATCTCTCCAGCCTTAAATATAATATTTTTATATCTATTTTATTATTAGCCTGACTCATTGTGTGGCTCTGTTATTCAATAAAATTATCTGTTTTATATTTATAGTAAACATTTGAGGGGAGTCTAGAAAAAGTGAATGTTTAGATAATACCATTTATTGATATTTGGCAAGCATAGGCAAAGCCTGAGAAGACAGATCTGCTTAGATGATTTAGAATCTTGGTGAGTGTTTGCTGTTTTTGCTGTAGGATTAGAACTTAGTTGCTCCAACACTCACATTTATTCTTAAATAAAATGTACTATTCAGGAAATAACAGATGAAAAGTAGGAATAACTATTTTCTATGGACTTTTTTTTAAAGACTAGATATCACTAAATTGCCCAAGCTCGTTTTGAACTTACTCTGTAGCCCAGGCAGGCCTTGACCTGTGATCTTACTGCCTTATCTTCCATTGAAGCTGGGATTACAGGTTTGCACCACCAAGACAAGGTTTATTTTCCCTGGATTAGACTGGCTATTAGTTTAGAGTAATGAATAATACAGACCAAGTGTGGTAGCCTTTAATCAAAGCATCAAGGAGTCAGAGGCCATCAAATATATGTGAGTAGCCACCCAGGTCTACAATACGAGTTCCACGTCAGCCAGGGCTACACAGTGAGATCCTGTCCCCACAGAACACAGAACAACAAAAAAGGTATATTGGCTTCACAGTTTCCTTCATCTGTTAATCTCTGCACCATGGAAGGCCAAAGCAAGAGAAAAGAAATCCCAAATCAAAAGTCACTGCTCTAAAATAAGAACTTTCACAGTATCTCTCTGTTTTCATATTGTCTTCTCAGCTTACTAGTTGTGTTTTTGTCTTTTAATTTTTTTTTCTGTTCAAGGCTACATGTTGGATCACATAATTGCATTCTTTCTGTGTGTTGTCTGAATATTTTTGTAGGTGTACATTCATTGTGTGTGGTACATCTCTAGGATACTTTCCAACTCCAAATGAAACTACTGAGGCAATGGTCTGATTTGAATGTGAAATGTCCCTCATAGACTCCTGTGTTTGAACACTTGGTCTCCAGCTGGTTTGGGAAGGTTAAGGAACCTTGAAGAAGTGGAGCCTTGCTGGAGGAAAATATCTAATGGTGGACTTTGAGGTTTTATATCCTGCCTGGCCCTACTTCTTGATCACTCTCTGTTCCTGCACTGCTGGTATAATGAAGCAGGTCTGCCTCCTGTTCCTGTCCCTGTCTCTGCCCTACCTTCATGTATCTTATTGGTTCTGGAACTCTTAAAAATGAGTCCTTTCTCCATTAAGTTGTTTTTGTCAGAGTATTTTATCTCAATAATAAAAAAAGGAATTGAGCACATGTAACTTATAGATGCATTATACATTTTGCTCCTTTTGCCCAGGTAAGCAGACATATTCTGTCTTACTTCTAAATGAGTAAACCCAACCCAAATTCTCATAGATAACATTCTGTTTGTTAAACCTTTGTTTCCTCCATTAAAAAAAGAAAAAATTAAAATTGTCAAACACTGCATTTATTTGCATCATACATATTTTCTTGTGAATTAGTCCTAAATTGACAATAGTGGTGACATACACGCTATAGTTATGCAATATTTTTGTCTGTAACACATTCGTTTAACTCTTTCACATGGCTTTCATCTTGGAAGTCAGTGCCTTTTTTTGTTTTAGCACCTTCCTTAACACATTCTACTATATCCTCATATTGTATATTTCAATTATTTGTCCTGTTCTTTTTTTTTTTTCCATCTCAAGCTTGGACCATCTGCAAAGGGAGAACCTCAATTGAGAATTTTCTACACCCTCATAAGATTTTCCTGTGGGCAATTCTGTGGGGGTGTTTATTGATTGGTGATTGATACAGAAAAGTCCACCTCACTTTGGAAAGTGATTTCCTTGAGCAGATGGTCCTAGGGTGTATAAGAAAACAAACTAAGCAAGCCAGGAGGAGCAAGTCAGTAAGCAGCATTACTCCATGTGTCAGTTCCTGCCTTCAGGTTTCTGCCTAGTGCTCCTGCCCTGACACCCTTAGATGATACAATGTGATGTAGAAGTGTAAACCTTTGGTACATTATCATTTGAGAATTTTCTATTTTATTTTTATTATTTTTAAAGCTTAGTTTCCCCCTTTAAAAAAATTTATTTGTTTTTTTCAAGTTACCTCTTGAACATAGTTCCCTCCCTCCTCCCGCCCCCCAGTCTATCCCTCCCTCCCTCTATCCCTCCCTCACTATTTCCCTTCTAGGTACTCTCCTTCTCCTCAGATGAGGTGGGCCCTCACATATCATAATCCCTCAGTTTGTCATTCAAGTGAGGGCCAAATTCTTCCTCTTGTTTTGGGGTTTGATATGGCACCCCATCTAGGGTAAGGTGTTCCACTGACCTGCAACAGGGTCCATGACTCACTGCTGGGTGGAGTTTTTCCTAGGAGAGTTATGCTAGGTTCCTGTCTGTTTGGATCTGTGGGTTGTAGGATGGTTATCCTGTGATTTATGGTTAATATCCACTTTTAAGAGAATACATACCATGTTTATCTTTCTGGGACTGAGTCAGCTCACTTAGGATAAGTTTTTCTCATCCATTTGGTTTCATCCAACTAGATCCATCCATTTGGTTTCGAATTACATGATTTTCTTGTTTCTGATGGCTGTGTAGTATTCTATTTTGTAAATGTACTACAGTTTTTTAAGTCCATTCTTTGGTTGAAGGACATCTGGGTTGTTTCCTGTTTCTTGGATATTACAAATAAAGCTTCTATGAACATTGTTTATGCAATGTCCTTGTGGTTTGGTAAAGAATCTTTTGGATATATGCCCAGAAAGGGATATGGCTGGGTATTGAGGTAGAACTATCCCCAATTTTCTAAAACATCTCCAGATTGATTCCCAGCATGGTTGTACAATTTTGCACGCCCACCAGAAATGAAGGAGTGTTCCTCTTTCTCCACATCCTCACCAGCATGTGCTATCATTTGAGAAATTGGGGACTGTCCAGGCAGCCAGTTTTCTGTCATTTCTTAGTTTGGAAGCTGTTGGCTCTGCACTTCCTGTACAATCAGATATATTTATCCTTCTCAAGTCTCTGATGTGGTTGAAGACTAGATAATTATAGTATCACAATTAAATTTTAAGTTGTTTAGGAATTAAAAGGATGTTCTAGATCTAAGAAGATGTTTTTAAGTTGGTAATGCAAATTAGGATGGAAAATGAGTTAGGTATAGAACTTTAAACTCATGGAGATAGATAGATAATAGAATATTGACATCAGTTGCCAAATATGTATGTACTGGACATTGAGAAAGTATGCTATTATACCTTATAATTTTCATAACTGTGGCTTAATTATTAAAAAAAGAACTATGAGTTCTGGGAGAAGGGAGAGAGGGTGGGAGGGTGGTGCCAGGATGGGTGGAGGGAGGGGACTGTGATGGAGATGTAACTTGAAGTAATAAATAAACATTACAAAAAGAAGTACAAACCATGTAAGTCCTTTGTTTCCCAAGTTAGTTTTGGTCATGATGTTCTCACAGTAATAGAAAGCAAACTAAGACAGTTTTCTCTCTGTGTGTGTCTCTCTCTGTCTCTCTCTCTCTCTTTCTTTTTTTTTATTATTTTCCTGCCCATAACCATTTTCCTCATTCTTATGTGAATCAAGCATCTTCCAATGGAGTGTTTCCTCTTGGTACAACAGTCTGTTCTAGACCCCTGCTTTCATCTAAATGCACTCTTCTTTATTCATCAATGAAAATGTATGGTGTATTTGTTACATGTCGTACATCATGACAATCACTATGAAAAATATGTCTTGCATGGGTGGTGTGTATACAGTGGTGTTAATATATGAAATATTTTTGTTACTTCCCTACCCTCGATTTCAGTGCATTTGTGAAAACTTCCTTTATTTTATAAAAAAGGGAGGTTTTATATAACTTTGTAGGAGTGTTTATGAACCACTCAGATCAATTTAGTTTAGCCAACTCATCCCCAGATGTAAAATTGCTTCCTTGCCATACATTGCTGATCAGTCTTACACTTGGGAGACATAGAGTGGAATGAAGTTGATGTGGTTGGAGGGGTCAAGATTAGACAAATGTTGGTATCAATTTTTTTGTAAGATCTCAACTTATCTAATATTGTATCTAAGATGGGAAATAGGAGAGATGGTTGGTTTCTTCTTTTGTAATTGACCATGTGCTATTGGTAAGGAGGCCTCCATGGATTTGATCTGGCTTTATGTGATTCTATCTTCTGCTGGCATTCTTCATGGACACAAGATGGTTGGTGTCATTTTCCTGGTGGTACTGTTCAGCATTACATTAGTTTCATGAGGGTTTTCTTTAAAAGGTATTATTTTATGGTGCACATCTTCAAATTCTTCCTTTGTCATGATATTGCACCTGTCTGTTGTCTCCTTCCTAATCTGTTTCCCTCATGATAGCCCATAGGAAATACCAGTATTCACATCTATGTACTCAGAGAGGAGAGGGAGGGACTAGCCCCCTTTTTTGGCAGGTTACATCTTGATAGTTTATTATTCTGCTGTGGCTAGCTGTGTAAGAAATCTCTAGATTTTAAGAAGACACCTATGTGTTCATAATATCACATAATAATTCATTTTATAGAACAATACATCCAATTCTTCCAAGAACTAGCTCACTAAAGTTGTCTTCAATCTGAACAATATGCAGAGATAGGCATGTTATTCATATCTTAGCAACTTTCCAGCTAAGAAATGAAGCAGGAGCCTCACTAATTTGCAGGCAGTCCACATTCTATTGGTTATTGGTCCTTTCCTCCGATGGACTTTGCAGAAGAATGTCCCACATCCTTTCCCATGTGGAAAGGGAAGGAGAAAGTCTTTTCAATGTGAACTTCTAGTTCTGACAACTACAACAATTCACCTTTTTTTTTTCTTTCCCCTTTGCCTTATCTTTTGGCAGGGCATGGGATTTGGGACAGTGATTAGTGTATACATGCTCAGTTCGTGAGTAAACTTTTATGAAAGCCTCTGGATCCAAATGTTGTTTTATCTCCTAAGAATGTATGCCTTTAGAGATTACCGTCTTCATCTTTAAAGTTTCCTTGCTAGTTCTACAACATGAAAAGTCTTACTAATACCTTGTTAACAAAAACTTTTCTCATTTCCATTACTCAGCTCCACATGTGTATAAAATATGCATAGCTTAGCTTATGGCTCTAACCAACCTTCACGTCTGCCCAGTTCTCAGTGCACAAACCACATCAACAGTCTGCAAACACGGATTTTGTTCAAAACAATTTCCTAATTCTCTGAAAATACATTGTACTTGCACTCTAAAACAGACACGTTCTGACACATATGACATCCGATTAATGAGTTAACTTGCAAGACAAAATTCCAGAGACTTGAGAATACGAACAGTTAGTTTCCAGTAAGCTCACAAAAACTTCTGTTTTTTTTTTCTCCACAAGAAATCATATTACATTGTAAAGAATAGGTAATATAGTTCCATTTCCTTAAGATCACTTATTTATTAAAATATAAAAATAATTAAAATTATTAAAATCATTAAAATATTGATGCTTTATTAGTGTTAAGATTTTTGACATACCTGACAACTGATTCTAACACCTTTAGAACTGTTAATCTAAACTAAAATCTATAGTGTTTAATATTGTGTGTTTTTGAGTCTCAAGAAAATTGTAGGGCAGAGATTATGATTGGTGTGCTCATGATACTTAATAACTTGGAGTTTTGAAATTATATTTTATTTAATCTCTGGGGTTCCCATAGATGTACAAAATATATTGTGATAACCACATCCAATTTTCCCCATGTAGCTCCCCTCATTTTGACTACCACATCCTCTTCCTCACTTCACGCCATTTTTTATAGCCCACTAAGTCTAATTAGTGCTACCCATATATGCTTGTGGGGTATAGAACCGTCCACTGGAGAATAGGCAACCTACAATGAGCTACAACCCTGAAAATAATGACTCTCCTTCTCTCAGCAGCAATCAGCTGTCAAAAGCTCCTCAGTTAGGGGTGGGGGTCTCATAAGACCCTCCACATCCACATTGGAATGTTGACTGACTTGATATTTGGCAAGTCTTGTGCAGGTAAACAGAGCTGCTGTGAGTTCATGACTACAATGACCTGGTAAGATTTAGAAGACAATTTTTAGGGTGGCCTTTGTTGTTTCTGGCTTTTATCAACCTGTTACTACCTCTTCTACAGTATTACCTAAGCCTCAGGTGTGAAGTGATATAGATGTCCTCCACAGTCCTTTATTCTCTATACTTTTTGATAATTTATAAATCCTTTCCTAAACATAGGTTATATTTTTAATTAGTTAGAGAGAGGGAGAGGTAGACAGTATTCCCCAAACATGTGTAACAAAATATTCAGTCCTTAATGGAATTGTAGATTATAATTAATCTTTCAGTGAGTGGAGGAAAAAAAACAATTTTTATAGTCACAAAAACTAATTCTTTAAAAAGGTTATGTGGTTGGATTTTTGTACGTTTTTTTTTTTTTAAGAGAGGGAAAAATGTGTAATTGGATGAGTGAGGAGGTGGGGAGATTCTGGGAGGAGTTGGGGGAAGGGGAAGCCTGATTAGAAGATATTGTATGAAGTTTTTTTCAGTTATAAAAATAGATAAGGGTTTCCTATTGGTTTCTCCTTTGTTGCACCTTCTGAATTATTGCTTTAGTACTAGTTTCATTATAAATTTAATTCACATTTATTGACTACTTATTATGTGATAGTCACATTTGCACAGGCACTGTGAGTCATATAGAGGGCCTGCCATTTTTGGTTTCATATTCTCTTGAAAGAAGGTGCTAAAGAGTCAACTGTGCCGGGCGTGGTGGCGCACGCCTTTAATCCCGGCACTTGGGAGGCAGAGGCAGGCGGATCACTGTGAGTTCGAGGCCAGCTTGGTCTACAAAGTGAGTCCAGGACAGCCAGAGCTGTTACACAGAGAAACCCTGTCTCGAAAAACCAAAAAAAAAAAAGAGTCAACTGTATTATGCTATGTAGTTTCTTAGAGATGTACAGGGTGATAAGGGAACATATGCTAAAGGAAGTTAATCCCTAACTTAAAGAGAATAGTATGGCAAGTTTCCTGAGGAAAATGGTACTAACATTTGGGCATTAAAGATGAGTAAGTGGGAGCAGGATATGTGATTGGATTTTTGTCTGTTTTTTTTAAGAGAGGAAAGAAAGAATGTGTAATTGGATGGGTGATGAGGTGGGGAGAATCTGGGAGGAATGGGTCTACGGAGAAGCAAAATACATGGTTTAGTGGCATTCTATAATATTCCACTTTAAAGGAAGCAAAGAAGTTTAATAGAACACTGAGTTATAAGCCAAGAGTAAGTAAAGATTTCAAATCATATAAAACTTTACATGCCAAGAGAAGAAATTTGAGAGTATGGTATGCAAATTGAAGGTCGTAATTAGGGTTATGGGATGATTGTGTTTTCATTAAAAAAAAAAACAAACATGTTTGCTTCTAGGACTGAATTGTTTGAAAGAGAATGGGATTAGAAGAGGGAAGATGAGTTAAGAGGTCAGTAACCCAGATATTGATGACAGAGACTAGTGATTTTCCATAGTTTTTCTTTTCCTAGCTTTTATTTATTTTTGCTCCCTCAAGCCAGCTGTACTTTAGATTTTCACATAGCACAGCACTCGACATCTGGCACTCCAATTCCATGCTATCAAAATGAAATAAGTAGAGGTTCATTGTTCACTCATGTTTCTTATTAAGCTTCTTCTAAAATCTGGCACATTTTTCCCACACATAATTTGGCATATGCTTATTGTTTCCTTGTATTGATAGTCTTAATTTCATTTAAATGCCTTAATGCTTTGTGGGGGTGGTTCTTCCAACAGTAAACTCTGAAATAGAGATAAGCATTCAGGACATTTATTTGGCAGCCCTCTAACTATTAGCAACTGTTGAAAGGAAATGAAAGGAACGAAACAAATTAAACCAAGGGGAAGAAAACAGGAGTGGGTAAAGAGAGGAGCTAAAATGTACAAAAGCCCCAAGGAAGGCCAAGGCTACCCTTACAGTGAGTATTGGAAGTATAATATCCATTTGGACTTTTTCCTACAGTGTGACAGATGGTCAGGGCTTTATATTTCAGTCTTTAGCCATGTTGAACTGAATGTTGTCTGTCCCTGACAAATGGTTACAGACTTGAGAGAGGTAATGCTTTCAAACTAACAATACTCTGTGGAAGAGGTTAGCAGCTGAAGATCATCAACTAGAAGTATTCTCATAAGATGTGGGAATGAGCCTTGAAATCCTTATGAGGGATAACAGTAATGTTTCATGACATCCGTTCTGACTGTATTTCTTGGAATCATTACTCTATGAGATGCTAATTGGTGTTTCAAAGGAAGAATGAGTTTTGCATCCAGATAAGTTTAGCAAATAATAGGCTAACTAGGTTTCTTTTAGAAACTTAAACATGTTCTGATTTGTATAGTTTTTGCCTCAAAAGGATAGAAGATATAGAAGACCCCACCAAGTATCCATATTACTATTTTAGACTTAACCTATTTTGAACCCTAATAATTGTGATCAAAGATGCAGGAAATTCTATTCAGGCATCCCAATGATCAAGGTCAACTGTGTGGAACGAGTTCAGGGAAAAGCAAAATGTAGAGTTTTAGTGGTGTTCTCTAATATGTCATTTTCCAGGAAGCAAAAGAAGTTCAATAGAACACTGGGTTTTAAGCCAACTGTGACTAAAGAATTCAAATCACATAAACCTTACATGCCAAGAGAAGAAATTTGAGAGTGTGGTATGCAAATTGAAGGGCCTAATAGAATTATGGGATGATTGTTTTCATTTAAAAAACATGCTTGCTTCTAGGACTGAATTGATTGAAAGAGAATGGCATTAGTGTCCTAGTTAGGGCTAATATTGCTGCAATGAAACACAGTGAGCATGCTGGCTTTAATCTCAGAACTCGAGAGGCAGAGGCAGGCAGATCTCTGTGAGTTTAAGGTCAGTCTGGTCTACAAACAGAGTACAGGACATCCAAGACTAACGAGAGAAAACTTGTCTTGAAAAAACAACAACAAAATTAACACCATGGTCAAAAAGCAACTTGGAGAGGAAAGGGTTTATTCAGCTTAAACTTACACACTTCACTGTTCACCATCAAGGAAGTCAGGACAGGAACCAAGCAGAGCAAGAACCTAGAGGCAGGAGCTGATACAGAGGCCATGGAGGGGTGTTGTTTACTGGCTTGCTCATCATAGCTTGCTTGGCCTGCTTTCTTATAGAACCTTGGACCACCACACCAGGAATGGCACCATCCACAATGGGCTGGGCCCTTTCCCATTAATCACTAATTAAGAAAATACCCTACAGCTGGAACTCATGGGAGCATTTTCTCAATTGAGGTTCCCTCCTTTCAGATGACTCCAGCTCATATTAAGTTGGCACTAGTCAGGACAGCCTGGAATGTCAGAGAATCTACTAAAGTAGTACAAGGTATTTTGTGATGATTTTTCTTATTGAGGCTTTTCTATTTATTTCAGTAGTTTAAATGTTCTTAAATGATCAATTCTAAAAAAATTTAAAATTTTTATTTGCATATTACATTCCAGTCTTACATTACAAGTGAGAGACTGGTTCTTATGTTCAAGTATTAGTACTTGCTGGTTGTGGTGGTGTAGGCCTATAAACTCAGAAGCTGGGAGGCAGAAGCAGAAAGATCAGAAGTTCAAGGCCATACTCACTTATGTAGCTCAAGTTCAACACCAACTTGAGCTACATGAAACTCTGCCTTAAAAAAAAAAAAAAAGATCCTAGTGGAACTGCCACATAGTCCCCCTGTGCAAGAGGAAGCTCTTAGCCCTCATGTGACTGATGAACTGAGGGGGACTGATATGTGGGGGCACCCCACAGCAGAGGAACAGGATAGGTGAGAGATGGAGTAGATGATGGGAGGGTGGGACTGGGAGAGGTGGAGGGAGGGTGCTGTGATGGAGATGTAACTTGAATTAATAAATAAACATTAGGGCTGGAGAGATGGCTCAGCGGTTAAGAGCACTGGCTGCTCTTCCAGAGGTCACGAGTTCAATTCCCAGCAACCACATGGTGGCTCACAACCATCCATAATGAAATCTGGTGCCCTCTTCTGGCCTGCAGATATACCTGCAGACAGAACACTGTATACATAATAAATAAATCTTAAAAAAATAAATAAATATAAATAAATAAATAAACATTAAAAATTAAAATAATGTCAATACTTAATGAAAATTGTACTTAGGCACAAGTAGCTCTTAAAATCTTTAAAGACCATGTACCTCAGCACACTTTTTGAATATCCATTCTGAAGCTATCAAGTTTTACATTGGTATGATCAATTTTTACCCATGATTTTTTTATGTGTAAGTCTTTTTATGATAAAGTTTACATAAATTTTTTTAAAATCTTTAAATTGCTGTGATGTAGGCCCATGAAAGTTCAAATTCCATGAACTGAAGTTTTTTTTTCTTTGTATTTAATTGTAGTTTCTTGGTTCCATAGAGGCCAAACCATACTTTAGTCTGGTAAAGGGAAGGTGAGAAATTGAATTTGTGTAGTTCAAACTTTTCTGTGGTTGATGCCCCTGGAAGGCCTGCTCTTTTCTGAGGGGAGGTGAATCATTGGTTTGGATGGGGGTGAGAAGAGGTTATGGGGTGGGGAGAACCTGGGGGAGGGGAGGAGAAACTGCAGTCAGCATGTAATATATGAGATAATAATAAATAAAAGGAGAAAAAGGAAAAAAATACCAAAACTTGTCTGTGGCAAGACCTCAATTTCCCAGGCTAAATGTGCATTAGTGAAGTTTGTAGATTGAAGATTATGTACAGCCTCCACCCTCAAAGTCTCAGGGAAATTGTGGAAAGGTAGGAAGAAAGAATGTAAAAGACAGAGGGTGGGAGAGGAATACTGTGATATAATGTCTTCCGGACATAGCCCAGCTGTTGCACATGTGAACTCATAGCATCTTGTACTCCTGGCTCCTTCGTACAGGACATGCAGAAGATCAAGCAAATTAAAAATTCCATCATAGAATTGGGAGAGGGCATGAAGGCCCTACCTTTAGCTAAGGAGTTATTGGCAGTTGATGGTTGCTGTGTGAGGGAGAATTAATTTTCTCTGGTAGAGCAGCCACTGGTAGGTTCCCAAGGCCTTAGTGGATAATCCCATACTCATGTTCATAGAAGCTACACTAGTTGGACTCAGTGGACTAAAATAAGTAAATTAGGTTATGAAGCTGGGGGGCAATGTGTTGGGGAGTACTTATGATCAAGGTACATTGTATACATGTATTTGAAAATATACTAAATTAGGTTGCTTGTTTATACTTGCCTTTCCTTGATTGCATGAGAGTTAACAGCATGTTAAGAACTGGCAGTATTAGCCGGGCATTGTGGTGCGTGCCTTTAATCCCAGCACTCGGGCGGGAGGCAGAGGCAGGCAAATCACTGTGAGTTTGAGGCCAGACTGGTCTACAAAGTGAGTCCAGGACAGCCAGAGCTATTACACAGAGAAACCCTGTCTTGAAAAACCAAAAAAAAAAAAAAAAAAAAAGGAAGAAGGCATTCCAACCAGGAGCAGCAGGAAGGAGGCACACATCATGGGTTAGAAAAAGGAACCTCATTCCACATGGCCAGGAACATCGGTATATCGTGGAGTATGGCAGTCCAAGGGGACGTATGTACATATGGAGTCATATTTGGGTAATAGATTTAAGAGCTAACTTAGATGGGCCAAGATTCCTCAACTCAGGCCTAGGCTTGTTAAAATCCATTCAGTCTCTGTGTGTACTCATTTATAATGTCTGCTTAATGGCTGCTTAAAGATTAAAGGCTGCTGAACAAGCAACAACAATATAAATACTGGTTAAATAATTTAATTAGCCATATTAATTTTTTTACATATGGCACCCGACTATGGCAATTAGAATCCATGCTTACAGCCTGAGAAGGCCCCAGGTGAGAGCCAGTTTCCTAGCCAAAGAGTGGGGAACTGAACCCAAATGCATTTCAAAGGTGCAGCTACCTTAACAAAAGCTGTTGCCTTGCAGCAAAGGCAGAGAGCTAAGGCTTAGCTCTCCTTACCTACTAAAAAACTGGCAGCCTTCTAAGCAGAATCTGAGAGTGGAATTAACTGCCTAGATTAAAAATGGAGGAATTCATAATGTCTCAATATGTTTGTATTCTAATTGAGTTTGTTCCTCTTAGCATGCAAATGATTTTTACCCTGACAATTGTGGTTTTGTGTATCTTTTTTGAGATAGTTCAGACTAGGATAGTCTTAAAGGAAAGACTTAACAGATGGAATGCTAAATTGCAAACAAAGATAATGAAGGAAAGAGCGAGGCCTTTCCTGATAAATAAGGCAAAATTAATGGCAGCTGGAGCTAAGAACTCGCTGGGTACTAGGTGCCTGTCAGGAGTTTCTGGTATTGGCCCACCAGTGAAATACAGTCGCAACTAGATTTCAAGGAATAATGAACAAAGCTTTATTTGCAGCATGGGATGGCATGGTTAGATCAAGGCTTTTGGAATGTTGTTTTTTTGCTTGATTTTTGTTTAGATGTCTTTGATTTTCCTATATTGGGAGGTAGAAAGGACATTTTTCTGGTTTGGCATTGCTAAAACGTAAGAGATTTTTGAAGATTTTGGGAAATTTCGAATTGTCACTACAGTTCAAAGTTGCTCTCAGGGTTACAGAGTTACTAATATCTGGGATTTAAGTGAAATATTTGAGCAGGGTGGTACTGGCACACAGCCTTAATCCCATCACACTAGAGGAAGAAACAGGCAGATCTCTGAATTCCAGACCAGCCTGGTTTAAACAATGAAGGCAGGGTAGGAAACCTGCTGAGAAGATAAAGCTGCTTACTAAAGACAGTCTAGAATTCAAAAAAGACACATTTTCCCTTGATGTTAAGTTTAATAATGTCCTTAATGATCTAATGGATAAATATACCATGTAATCTTAAATTTACGTAAAGAGAAAAGTGTCACAAGCCAGTCTCCTTAGTTGTGGGGCTCCCACTGGAGAACTGGTTTTAAGATGCATTTTGCCCCTAAAAGAGATCTGTTAATGTCTGGGTGTGGTTGTGCACACCTTTAATCCCAGCACATGGGAGGCAGAGGCAAGCTAATCTCTATGAGTTCAAGGCCAGCCTCCTCTACAAAGTGAGTCCAGGATAAGGATACACAAAGAAATCCTGTCTCAGAAAAAAAAGGAGAGAAAGAAAGAAAGAGATATATTCTGTTAATCAATGTAAGGACCCAGAGTTAGGCTGGGGAAGAACTTGCAAACTGTATGCCTCTCACAGCCAGCAGTTAAGAAAATCTAACATAAAATAGCATATCATGCTATTCTACACCAATCTCCTTAAGAATGAAAAAAAAAAAAAGAATGGAGCTTCCATGGGAGAATTGGAACTCAAACTAATACAATGGTTTAATTAATGTTGTTGTTTAATAAGGGTAATTCAATTATTTAAATTCATACCTTGATCTCAAAACTTGGGAGACAAAGAAAAAACAGGTTCCTTGGGTGTTCGAGGCCAATCTAATCTACAGAGCTCTACAGAGCAAATCAAGACAGCCTAAGCTACAAAGAGAAACCCTGTCTCAATAAGGATAGATATATCCACATAGAAATTAAATCTCCAAAGAAAGGAGAAGAGGACAGAAAAAAATATGTAAATGCATACCTTTGTTCTCAAAACATGGGAGACAAAGACAGAGACAGATTGGTTTGTTTTGAGTTTGAGGCCAACCTAATCTACAAAAAGCCAGAAAAACAGAAAAAAACCTGTTTTAATCAATTAATAAATGTATGTTAACTGTAAGGGAGAATATTTAAACTCCATACAGTTGTGTGCTGTATTTTCAATTTAAAATAGATTATATATAGCATATATATGTAATACTATTACATGCCATGTTTTTATATGGCATGAATGGAGACTTAGAAATGTCTTTCTGCTTTTCAAAGAACAGAAAATATCCCTTAATTGATTTGTACATCCTGCACATCCAAGGCATTTTGGTAATTGCAGAACTATATGTTACTTGTGAGAAATTACATATTTTCAGAATCAGACCAGAGTCCAAAGAAGACAAGATAAGTAACCCAAATGATCCAGCCTCATAGACTGCCTCAATAGCTGTTTCCTCAAAAATCTGCATCCAGAACAACTTCAAACAGCTTGCTGAGGTGGCTCAGCCTCAAGGACTGTTCGAGACAGGACATCAATAAACTCCTGAACTTTCCTACCAAAGTCCAGCTTCAAACTACAAATTGCTCAGAACATTCAAATTGCTGAGCACATAGAGACTGGACAACAAATGTTACAATTTACTTGCTTAACCTTTTTTTTTTTTATTTTATTTGGGCCCCTAAACAGGTTTTCTGCGTCCCAATTCAGCAGGAAGAAGTTTTAAGACAGCGATGTCCCATTCCCAAACAGTGGGGAGGATGATTATTTGGTTATTTGATGGGTATAGATGTCATTTAGGGGGAATGGTTACAAATTGTTGTATGGTCTTGTTAAGCAAGGTATAGAAAGTTAGATTTGGAGATTTCTTTTTCTTCTCTCTATCCTTTCTCTCTTATATAGAAGGAAAAGACTTGAAAAGAAAAAGAGGGGGATATATGTATATAATATAGAAATGATAAGATATAAGGGTAGATTATTGAATCTGCTCTGAAACACAAAACTATTGTTATTCTTTTTTTTCCTTTATTTTTTATTTCTTCAAGTTACATCACAATCGCAGACCCCTCCCTATTCCCCCTCCAGTCCCACCCTCCCACTCTCAACCCCCCATCCTCTTCCCCTTTTTTTTCTTTTAAGTTTAAGGTATATCTTATTTCCCCCTACAGTTTCCCCTTTCAGTCCAACAAATGACTCTTTCTCTTATAATAACAAATACAATACAGTACAACAGAGGTAATTAGGCCACAGTTATGAGGGTTATTTGGCTTAACGTACATTCCCAATGACCAGTCCATATGTATTTGGTACCTGACTTTAACATTCTACTATCTAACCATCTCCATGAGTTTAAAGTTCTATATCTGACTCAACATTCATACTAATTGCAACACAATTTTAAAAGTTTCTTCTTAGATGTATAACACTCTCTTGACTCCTAAACAACTCAAAATTTAATTATGAGACTCTATCTATCTGTTCTGCAATCACCTCAGAGATCTGAGAGGGATAAATATATCTGATTTTATAG
>CAJQZJ010037491.1:680974-729902 GCA_907164525.1 Lophiomys imhausi
CTAGTTTTAATTTATCACAATATAGACTTAATAGGTTAGACAGATAGTAAATGATAAAAGGATACAGTTTGTTCATAGATAGATAGAAGATAGATAGCTAGATTTATAAATAAAATAGATGTCTTCAAAACCCTCAGAGGCATACAGAAAATGACATTTAAAGATTTTTTTAAATTATTTTAAGAATTGTTTGACTTAAGACAGTCAGCTCCTGACAGCTCCCATTTGACTTGGAAGAAGACAATGAGCATCAAAAAGAAATCTCCCATCAGGAGATAATTCCTACTGGACAAAAATGTCCCTGCTCTCTTAACAGACTATATACAGTCCAAAGATGTACCAGAGCTTAAATGCAGGTAACTCGATGTCCTGATTCTGCAGAGACAGATTTGGAAAATCCTTATTCCCTGAAGCGCAATTTAGTCTGTGAAAAATGCTTGGCCAGAAGGCTGAAGTTGATGCTCCAATGATATCAAGAGATATTTGGGACTGTCTAGGCAACAAACAGTCATATTTCTTTTTGGAAGCTGTTCTTCTGTGCATCCTACTTACTCTAATAATAACTTTATCCCTTCTTATGTCTTTCATGGGGTTGAAGGCATAATAGTTATAAAATTTCAATTTAACTTGAGTTGTTTAGAAGTCTAAATAAAATCTTTAGTTTTATAAATATAGGATAGGATAGAAATTATTTAGTTTCAGAAGTTTAGATACACCAAGATAGATATGGTGATTTTTTTTCCTTCTTAAAGATTGCCTGATACAAATAGGCTAAACATTATGTGTAGACTTTTATATATGCTTTCCTTGATTGTTTCATGTTTGTTCTTACTGTTTTTACTGATGAGTTAAAAAATTCAGCCTTATTTTAGACAAAAGGAGGGAATTGTTGGGGTAGTGTTAAGCATTCTAAATGTTAATTGGTCCTTTATGCTGTCTGTTACTTACATTGACTCTGGTTGGTTAAATAAAATGCCGAGGTCTGAGATTGGGCAAAGACAGAGAAAGATGGAACTTCCTGGGGTTAGAACAGGAAGCCTGCACTTTAGACAGAGGATTAATTCATTCCATCCAGCAGCAGGAATAAGAAGAAGGCATTCCAACCAGGAGCAGCAGGAAGGAGGCACACATCATGGGTTAGAAAAAGGAACCTCATTCCACATGGCCAGGAACAACAGCATATCATGGAGTATGGCAGTCCAAGGGGGCATATGTATATATGGAGTCATATTTGGGTAATAGATTTAAGAGCTAGCTTAGATGGGCCAAGATTCCTCAACTCAGGCCTAGGCTTGTTAAAATCCCCCCCCCCAAAAAAAAAAGAACTGGCAGTATTTCTCAATGGATAAAGGAACTTGGTGCACAGATCTGATGAGCAGCTGAGTTTGACCCACAGAATCCATGGAAACAGCAGAAGGAGAGAAAAGATTCTACAAAGTTGTCCTCTGTCCTCTTCATGCCATGGTGTTTTTTTTTAAAACTCACTTTTCTCTAGTGATAATAAATAAAATAAATTTAAAAGTTACAATAAATATATAATATCTTAATAGTATACTTAGTTGGGGAAATCACTTAGCATGTCCATGCCCCAGTTTCTTCATCTTTATAATTGAAATAATATTAGGATCCACTTCAAAGAATCATTTAAGAAAGAAAGAAACTGATATTTGTAATAATTTTAAAACATTAAATTTTGGAGTAATTCCTGACATAAGATGATAGTTAATCATTATTTTTTTTTTTTTTTTTTTTTTTAGCAGACACACAAAACAGAAGGACATCTTGTGCTTAGCCATTGGAAAATCAATACTAACTCAAAATGACCCATGGATTCTTAGGAATCTTTATCAAAATATCAGTGTCATTGTTCACAGAATTAAACTAAAGAACCCCCCTATTTTATGGAGCTCGACACACACATAAATGAAGAGCCAAAGCAAACTTGAGAAAAAAGAGCAAAGCAGGAGACATTACACTACTTGACATCACAATACAGTGCAAAGGTATGGCAATCAAAATAACATATTACTGACTAAAACCAGACTCATGAACCATGGATAGCTTACAAATAAAACCACACATATACAACTGACTTTTCTCAAAGATGACAAAAACATAAAGTGGGGAAAGGCAAGATGGGGAAAAACTTGATGATAGACACTTACCATCAGTTATACAAAACATAAGACATGAAGATGGAAGGGGACATGCTGGGGAGGATATGGAAGGAGCTAGAGGGTATAAATGGGGGATAGATATGAACGTATTTTATTGTATACATATATGAAAATCTCAAGATAAAAAACTATATTTAAAAATAAAAATTGTAATTCAAACTTGAATAAAACTTAAATATAACACCAAGCTCTGAGCACAATACGACTGAGCAAAACATAAGGGAAATAAGCATTTGAATGACAAAGAGGTGTTTGAACACCACCCCCATCCCAGATAACACAGGAAACAAAAGCTGAAATAGATGAGTATACAAAGCACAACAGAGAAAACAGTAAAAGAATGGAGACACTAAAGAACAGGAAAGCATATTTACATAGTATACAACTGACATGGGGTGGACATATAGAATATATAAGAAACCCAAGCAACTCTATACTCCAATACACAACAAATAACAGATAAGTACATGAAAAAAAAGTGTTCAATGTCACTAATCTTTGGAGTCACACATAGATAACCACCACCATCATCATATCATGTTAGATGAGCTGGAACATACCTTTAGTCTCAGTACTTGAGAGACTGGGAGAGGAGAATGGTTGATTCAACGTCAGTCTTGGCTACATAGTGAATGATATGGCAGCCTAAGCTACATAGAGAGAAGTTGTCTCAAAAATCCCAAACCAAAACTAACCAACCAAAACAAATAAGAATTGAAAAACTACAATATCATCATCCCATTAACAATCACTAGCATTAAAAATGAAACAAGACAAGACAATCTTGGGGTTAACAACAACTATCTAACTGCACTTAAGGTCTGCTGAATGGGAGAGAAATCATGCCTGGTACTGTGAAGCTGGCCAACTACCCATATAGCTTATTAGCTCATAGATCTTAGAAGAGAACCTAGGATTACCACTTTCCTAAACAAGTGTAATTCCTAAGTGCTTATACTTTTTTTCTATTTCTACATATTTTATTTGAAATTTGAAAGTAAATGTTGCCCTTTTTTCGAGACATGGTCTCTCTGTAAATTTGGATCTCCTGGAACTTGCTCTGTAGACCAGGCTGATCTTGAATTCTCAGAGATCTGCCTGCCTCTGCCTCCCAAGTCCTGGTATTAAAGGTGTGCACCACCATCACCACTTGACTTTTTTATTTTTTATTTTATTTTTTCTTTAAACATTTATTAATTCAAGTTACATCTCTATTACAACTCCCTCCTTCCACCCCCTCCTGGTCCCCCCTTCCACCCTCTACCCCCTCCCACCTATCCTACTCCTCCAGTGTGGGGTGATTCCACTTATCAGTACCCTCAGTTCATCAGTCACATGAGGGCTAAGAGTTTCCTTTTGCACAGGGGGCCTACATGGCAATTCCACTAGGGTGGAGTGTCCCACTAACAGGTAACAATGTCAAAAGATTCCTCACCAAGCCATAAGGACATCTCCTCAGCTATGTTCATAACAATTTTATTTGTAATAGCTAGAAACTGGAAACAACCCAGATGTCCCTCAACCGACGAGTGGATAAAAAACAAAACAAAACAAAAACTGTGGTACATTTACACAATGGAATACTACTTAGCTATCAGAAACAAGGGAATCACGGAATTTTCAACCAAATGGATGGAACTAGAAAAGCTCATCCTGAGTGAGCTAACCCAGACCCAGAAAGATACACATGGCATATATTCCCTTATAACTGGATTTTAGCCATATAGTACAGGATAACCATTCTATAATCAATAGACCCAAAAGAACAGGAACAGAAACTAACTGCTTATTATTATAACTGGAGATAAGTTTAGCTCCAGCCTTTATCAAAAAAGAATGTTTTGTCCAAATGACAGCTTCTTTTGCCTTACAGAAGCTTTTCAGTTTCATGAGGTCCCATTTATTGATTGTTGGTCTTAGATCCTGAGCTGTTGGTGTTCTGTTCAGGAAGTTGTCCCCTGTGCTGATGAGTTCGAGGGTTTTTCCCACTTTCTCTTCTAATAGATTTAGTGTGTCTGGCCTTATGTTAAGGTCTTTGATCCACTTGGACTTAAGTTTTGTGCAAGGTGATAAGTGTGGGTCTAATTTCATTCTTTTACATGTGGACATCCAGTTAGACCAGCACCATTTGTTAAAGATGCTCTCCTTGTTCCATTGTACAGTTTTGGCTTCTTTGTCAAAAATTAAGTGACCATAAGTGTGTGGGTTCATTTCTGGGTCTTCAATTCGACGCAATTGATCCACTGGTCTGTTTCTATACCAGTACCATGCTGTTTTTAGTACTATTGTTCTGTAGTACAGCTTGAAATCTGGGATGGTGATGATTCCAGATGTTTTTTTTTTAATTGTACAGGATTGATTTAGCTATTCTGAGTTTTTTTTTTTTGTTATTCCATATGAAGTTAAGAATTACTTTTTAAAGGTTTATAAAGAATTGCGGTATTTTGATAGAATTACATTGAATCTGTATATTGCTTTTGGCAGGATGGCCATTTTTATTATGTTGATCCTATCTATCCATGACCATGGGAGAACAAAACAGCAACCTACAGATTGGGAAAAGATCTTCACCAACCCCACATCTCAAAGAGGGTAATATCCAAAATTTACAAAGAACTCAAGAAATTAAATGCCAAGAAACCAAATAATCCAACCAAAAAATGGGGAACAGAGCTAAACAGAGAATTCACAAAGGAGGAAATCCTAAAGGCCAAGAGACACTTGAAGAAATGCTCAGCATCCTTAACCATCAGAGAAATGCAACTCAAGACTACTCTGAGATTCCATCTCACACCTGTCAGAATGGCTAAGATCAAAAGCACAAATGACAGCACATGCTGGCGAGGGTGTGGAGAAAGGGGAACCCTCCTCCATTGCTGGTGGGAGTGCAGGCTTGTGCGCCACTATGGAGGTCAGTATGGCGATATCTTAGAAAACTTGGAATAGCTCTGCCTCAGGACCCAGCCATGCCACTTCTGGGTATACATCCAAATGACTCCTCACTGAATCACAAGGAAGTTTCCTCATCTATGTTCATAGCAGCCTTATTTGTAATAGCTAGAAACTGGAAACAACCCAGATGTCCCTCAACTGAGGAATGGATTAAAAAAAACTGTGGTACATCTACACAATGGAATACTACTCAGCTATCAGAAATAATGAAATCATGCAATTTGCAGGCAAATGGATGTAACTAGAGAAGCTCATCCTGAGTGAGCTAACCCAGACCCAGAAAGATGCACATGGCATTTATTCACTTATAATTGGATTTTAGCCATATAGTACAGGATAACTATACTACAGCCAATGCACCAAATGGAACAGGAACATAGACTTTGTTTCCTGTCAATGAGATACTTTGCCCTAGTAGTGCTGCCTTGTAGGCCCCCCGGATATGAGGAGACTCTTGGCCCTCATATGACTGCTGAACTGGGGCGGGGGACTCTTATGTAGGGACACTCCATTCGAAAGGAGTACGATGGAAGGGTTAGGGAATAGAGGGTGGGAGGGTGGGACTGGGAGGGGTGGAAAGAGGGCACTACGGTGGAGATGTAACCTGAAGCAATAAATAAACATAAAAAGCATGTTTTTTATTTTGCAGTAGACAGAGCTCAACTCAGAAATCAACAACTGTTCAAAATGCAGGGAACAACTGAGCATGGGGTGCCCAACAGCAATTGATATATCCAGACTATAATCTAATAGCTATGGCTCAGGGGACATTGTGGACAAGGGGACAGAAAGATTGTAAGAGCTGGCAGACTAGGAAGCCTGATATACAATAGTGTTTTCTATGTATGATAGGGAAGCTGCACCTGTGAAATCTCAAAATATGGTCACCTAAACAAGACCAGCACAATGACGCCACCAGTTGACATGCTCACATGGATAGGGGAAATGTCACAGGGCACAGCTACTAGATGGAGTCCTATAGGCAATGAGTGACTTGTGAGAGAGGAAGGGTCAGTCTATCCCAAAGATGAAGGAGTCTCCTAATTGGTTATTTAATACCAAACAATCAGCCCTAAACAAATATACATATGAACAACACCAAATGGATTCAGCAGGATACATACATCATATACATATACATACACACACATGTACATATATATGCACTAGAGAGTGTTATATTCATTTTTTGAGTTTTTCACAGAATTATTTATTTGGGTAGTTATTGTTTCTTTTTTCTTTATATTATTTATTTATGATATAATCTTTGATAATAATTTCTCTTTTTCTGCTGCCTCTGATTTGGTTAGGAGCAAAATGTTTTCATTCTTCATAGTCAATAGAGTCTTCATAGCTATAAATGATTATGAATATGACAATGAGATATTCCGTGCTTTGATGTATTATTTAAATCACAACATTTAAAAATATTTGGTTATTAGTTTTCTAAGTAATTTGTAGTTCTACCATGTCACATTTTCTTCTGTGATCAATAAGGTATTTCAAAATGAATTAGTTATTGTCATAATCCAATTTTCTTTTTTGTACCATTTTTTCTTTCCATTTTTAAGACATGGTCTCATGTAGTTGAGGCTGGCTTTTTGTCTTCATTTTTTTCTCTAATGGCACTGAAGTTTCAGAAGTTAATTTGAATCTTTTGTTTTTGGTAAACAATCACAATCTGATTAATTATAAGGGTTTTTTTTAACAGTTTTATTGCATAAGAACAATTCTCAATATCTAAGTAACAAATCACATTATTAAGGTTTTATTGCTATTTTTAATATTCATTCTTATTTATTGTGTATTTGACAGACAACTTAAAAATCTGGTTTTACTATTTACTGACTCGCTTTGCACAAGTTGCATGGTCTTTTTGTGCTTCAGTGTTAAATTGAGATCACCTCCTCATATTTGAAGTTTATGAAGAGTATGTGGTTTACTGTGCACACAGTGTTTTGCATAATGCTTAAAGAATGGTAGGTGCTTTATCCAAAAATTACTTACAATTGTTTTACCTCTGTCTTTTTATTTTAACCCCTTAAGAAAAATTTTACCAGATAAGTTAAACCTTTCAATGTTAGTTTAATGGTTTCCTTCATTTGTTTTCTTTTTTAATTCGTCTGAAGTTCATTTTCTCTTTTTATCTATCTATCTATCTATTTGCATCTAAATTTTATGACACAGATTTTTAAATTTTTATTTAAATTTCGTATGTCATTAATTTTCTTTAACTAAAAGTGGAAAAAGCTATTTGTAGTTTGTGATCCTTATAAAAAGTGGACAGTCAATTTTGCTGGCAGGCCATAGTGTTCCTAGCTCTGTCATACTGCATTTCTGAATCTTCTTTATTTATCTTCCTTCAGTCCATGAAAGTTATTCCTGAGTCAACAAATGCACATCCTGTTGTTGGGGTTGTTTCTATGCCACTGCAACAAATCACAATTTAACAGCTTGAAACAACATAGTTATTATCTCATAGCTCTGTGCCTTGGGAGTGTAGGTTGGCTTGACTAGTTTTTCTGCTCCAGTTTCTGAAAGGCTGTAATCACAGGGCTTGCTGGCCGAGTTCTTATATAGTGATTCTGGGAAAAATTTACTTATATTCTCATTCCTCTGGGTAAAGCATGGTTGTAGGAATGAAGTTTGTTAAAGTTTGGAAATGGAATGACCTCATTGATTTGGGCCCAATCTGGCAGGGCTATGGGGAAACTAGGAAGTTTAGGAGCTGGGTCCAAGCTACTCAAAAAAAGTAAGTCATTGGAAAGTGTAATAAAAAATGGCTAATTAAACTATTTATCCAGTATTTATATTATTGTTGCTTGTTCGGCAGCCTTTAATCTTTAAGCAGCCATTATAAATGAGTACACAGACACCACATGTATTTTAACAAGCCTTGGCCTGAATTGAGGAATCTTGGCCCATCTAAGCTAGCTCTTAATTCTATTACCCAAATATGACCCCAGATATACATACGTCCCCTTGGACTGCCATTCTCCATGCTAGGCCGATGTTGCTGGCCATGTGGAATGAGGTTCTTTTCTCTAACCCATGGCATGTGTCTAAATATAAAATTCTATACCAGTGAATCAAAATTTAACCTTATTTTTGTATCAACATACAAAATTCTATACCAATGTATCAAAAGATAACCTTATTTGAGAATAACAATAGTTCTGAGTTTCAGAGCAGATTCAATATTCTATCCTTATATCTTATCATTTCTATATATATATATAATATTCAAATATATATATATATTTATATATATATATATATATATATATTCCCCCTCTTTTTCTTTTCAAGTCTTTTCCCTCTATATAAGAGAGAAAGGAGGATAGAGAAAAGAAAAAGATATCTCCAAGTCTAACTTTCTATACTGTGCTTAACAAGACCATATAACAATTTATAACCGTTACAGCTAGCAGCAGGAAGAAGAAGAGGATTCCAGCCAGGAGAAGCAGGAAGAAGGAGGCACAAACCATGGGGTAGATGAAAAAGGAACCTCATTCCACATGGCCAGGAACATTGGCATAGCGTGGAGAATGGCAGTCCAAGTGGATGTATGTATATATGGGGGTCATATTTGGGTAATAGAATTAAGAGATAGCTTAGAAACAGGACCCAAAGGCTGAAGACTGATGCAGGAATGTATGGAGAGAAAATGGGAACTGTCCAGGCAGTCATTGGTATGTCCTTTCTTAGTTTTGGAAGCTGCAGGCCCTGCACTTCCTATATAAACAGATATATTTATCCCTCTCAGGTCTCTGAGGTGGTTGAAGAATAGAAGCTAGAGTCTCATAGTTAAATTTTGAGTTGTTTAGGAATCAAGAGGGTGTTATAGATCTAAGAAGATACTCTTAAAAGTGTGTTGCAAGTTAGTATATATGTTGAGTCAGATATAGACCTTTAAACTCATGGAGATGGTTAGATAGTAGAATGTTAAAGTCAGGGGCCAAATATGTATAAACTGGACATTGGGAAGGTATACTGGGCCATTTAACTCTCATAAATGTGGCATATTTATATCTGTTGTTTTGTACAATACTTACTGTTACAAGAGAAGGAACCATATGTTGGACTGAAAGGGGAAACTTCTGGGGGGAAGAGGGTGGAAGGGCGGGATAGGAAGGGGGAATAGGGAGGGGTTTGTGACTGAGATGTAACTTGAAGAAAAAAAATAAAGTATTTATAAAAAAAAAAAGAGCTAGCTTAGATGGGCTAGGATTGCACAATTCAGGCCAAGGCTTCTTAAAATCCATGTGTTGTCTGTGTATTCATTTATAATGGCTGGTTAAGGATTAACAGCTGCCAAATCAATTAAATATAACCTAAATACTGGTTAAACAATTTAACAAATTATTTCTACAAATGACACCCAATATAGTTTAATTATTTTTTTAATAGGGAAGGTTTGATCCTTTATTTCTTTGACTTCCCATACACTGTGAGATGAACATATGCTCCCCACCATGTTGCCATGTTTTACTATGGGCCCAAAACAACAGGATTAAGCAACCATTGACTGAAATCTCTGAAACAGTGAATTAAAATAAAACTTCCCTGGTGTGTTAATTTTTGTGACATACTTTGTAAGAAAGCTGACTAATAAAAGATCTCAATTTCTTTGTTGGCTTTAATCTCCTTGAAGCCTCTGTCTGCAGCCCTCTTGTAAACATCGCACAATATACACCTGCATGAAAACATCATGTAGTACCCTTTTAATATATACACTCCTGTATCAAAACTTTCTTAGTGTCAAGTTTTTCTTTTTTTAACATTTATTTATTATTTCAAGTTATATCTCCATTGCCGTTCCTCCCTCTATCCCCTCCTGATCCCACCCTCCCACCTTCTACCCCCCTCCCACCCATCCCATCCCTTCAGTGTGGGGTGCCTCCGTGTATCAGCCCCCCTCAGTTTGTTAATCACATGAGGTCTAAGAGCTTCCTCTTGCACAGGAGGCATACATGGCAGTTCCACTAGGGTGGAGTGTCCCACTACCAGGTAACCAAGTCCATGTTTCTGTTCTTTTGGGTGTATTGATTGTAGGATGCTTATCCTGAACTATATGGCTAAAATCTAGTTATAAGTGAATATATGCCATGTGTATCTTTCTGGGTCTATGTTAGCTCACTCATGATGAGCTTTTCTAGTTCCATCCATTTGGTTGCAAATTGCATGATTTCCTTGTTTTTGATAGCTGAGTAGTATTCCATTGTGTAAATGTACCACAGTTTTTTTTTTTAATCCATTGGTTGACTGAGGGACATCTGGGTTGTTTCCAGTTTCTAGCTATTACAAATAAAACTGCTATGAACATAGTTGAGGAGATGTCCTTAAGGATTGGTAAGGAATCTTTTGGATATATGCCCAGGAGTGGTATGGCTGGGTCTTGAGATAGAGCTATTCCAAGTTTTCTAAGATATCGCCAGCCAGACTGATTTCCATAGTGGTTGTACAAGCTTACACTCCCACCTGCAATGTGTTCCCCTTTCTCCACAACCTCACCAGTATATACTGTCTTTTGAGTTTTATTTATTCATTTTACATCTCGATCATATCCCCACCCTCCTCTCCACTGGGTTCCACCCTCCCATCTTCCTGCCCCCTTCCCCCTCTCCTTCTTCTCAGAAAAGGGGAGCCTCCCTTTACCATCCCATCCCAGCACGTTGAGTCCCATCAGGACTGAGCACATCCTGTTCCATTGAGGCCAGGCACTACAGCCCTGTTAGGGGGAAGTGACAAAAAAGCAGGCATCAGAGTCTGTGTCAGATGGACTCCCCATTCCAATTGCTAGGAGACCCACATGATGACCAAGCTGCCCATAGGTTGCATATGTGTTGGGGGCCTAGGTCCAGTTTATGCCTGCTCTTTGATTGGTGGTTCAGTCTCTGGGAGCCCCCATGGGCCTAGGTTACTTTTATCTGTTGGTCTTGTGGAGTTCTTATCCCTACAGGGTCTTTTTATCTTTCTCCCTATTCTTCCACAAGACACCCTGCCTTCCTTGTAATGTTTGGTGGTGAGTTTCAGCCTCTTTTTGGATCCTCTGCTGCCTGGAGGTTCTCAGAGGACAGTTATGCTATACTTCTGTCTGTAAGCATAGGAGAGTATCATTAATACTGATAGGGGTTAGTTCTCTCCCTTAGGGTAGGCCTCAGGTTGGGTCCATCATTGGTTGGGCATTCCCTCAATTTCTGTTCTATCTTTATCCCTCCACATCTTGTATACAGGATAACTATTGGGTTGAAGTTTTTTTGTTGGTAGATTGGTGATCCCCTCCCTCCACTAGAAGTCCTACCTAGCTAGAAGGAGGCCTCCTCAGTCTCTGTATCTCTTGCTGCTAGGAGTCTCAGTTAGAGAACCCCCCCCCATCTCCTCTCAGGGGTCTACCCTGTTGCTGGTCTCCAGTTTGTTTCAGAGATACCTCCCCTATTTCCCCATCCTTCTCCCAGCTCTCTCACCTCCTACCCCTGCTCTCCCCACAACTGATACCCTCATTCTTTTCCCTCCTCACTCTCCTACCCCGTTCCCTCTCTTCATCCTGCTGTATATTTTATTTTCCCTTCTGAGTGAGATTCAAACATCCTCCCTTGGGCCTACTTAGTTATTTAACGTTTTCTTATTTGTAATCTGATATTCCATTTTCCAGGTCTATTATTCTGTTCTCCCATTCTTCCCTTGTCCTTGTTTAAAGGGTGTATGTGATCACTTTAGATTCACATGGATAATATATGATAATCTCAATATTTTTCCTTTTATTTCTTAAGATTATAATTTAATTGCAACATTCTTCCTTTTTTTAAACCGTCCCATATATCCTTCCTCCTTCTTTTTCAAGTTTATGACCTCTTTTTCACTAATTGCTATTGTAAGCACATATGTATATATATATATATATATACATATATTCCTAAATATAACCTGTTCAGTCCATATCATTATCATTTTAAAAGTGGTTTTAATTCTCTGCATTTTGATCAGTTGTGGCTCTCTGAATACAGCCTCTGCTGTAAAATGAAGTTTCTTTGATGAATTCTAAGAGCTACACCAATCTGTGCATTTAAGGGTAGTTAGAGTACAGTTAGAAGTTATATATATATATATATATATATATATATATATACATACATACATACATACACACACAGTCCTATGACCTTTGCTTTTTCCATTATGATCTAATATACCTTGCTGTACTATAGGTTCCAATACTTGAAGTGATGTTAACAGATGAGATGTGCCATGATTAATGCAAAATGCTAAGTGTGGCAGTTTGAATAGGAATGACCCCCATAGACTCATGTGGTTCAATGCTTGGCCCATAAGGAGTGGCATTAATAGGAGATGTGGCATTGTTAGAGTAGGTATGGCCTTGTTGGAAGAAGTGTGTCACTGTGGAGGAAGGCTTTGAGGTCTCAGAAGTTCAAGCTATTTTTCTTCCTGTTGCCTGTGGATCAAGATGTGGAACTCTAAGCTCCTTTTCTAGCACCATGTCTACCTGCATGCTGTCATGCTTCCCACCATGATGATAATGGACTAAACCTCTGAAACTGTAAGCCAGACACAATTAAATGTTTTCCTTTTATAAGAGTTGCTGTGGTCGTGGTATCTCCTCACAGCAATAAAACCCTAAGACACGAAGTAACCATAAATGTGAGAAATGATAGACTTCTAAGAATATTGTCAAGACCCAATCACACTCAAGTCAGTTGTTTGCCTTTTATTTCATAAGGCACTTAATATATTTAAAGCAGAATTTGTCACACTGCACTGTGAAAAGGTCCGTGTGTTTCTGTAGCCCTTTTAGGGGACATACAATGCCTTTTCCACCCATGTACATACATAAAGTGGGATTTTAAAATATATTTTAGGGAAACAACTCATTAAATGCAAAAGTAGGCATGATGTGAAATTCTAGGTGTCTTCTATAATCCATACCTGCATGAAAGTCACAAATATATGAAACATCCTTTTCATCATTTTTATTTTGAAAAATATTAGTTTTCATAAAGATTTAATGTATGCTAACATATAAGTGCACTGTTGTTAATGAATTAAGAACAAAATATTTTTTTAATCTCCGAGTTCAATGGCTGGAGAGATGGTTCAGGTGTTAATTAGGAGAACATACTGTTCTTGTAAAGGACCTGCATTCAGTTTTTAGCACCCACATGAAGCATCTTATAACCATTGGGAACTGAAGCTTCAAGGTATCTGACACTCTCTTTTGGCTTCTGTGGCCACCTGCATATGCCTGGCATATACACACAGACTTGTATATAAACATACACATAAATTTAAAAAATATTTTTTAAAAAGTTACACATTTATTTTCAAATTTGTAGATATTAATACACATAGACCAGTTAAAAAACTTTTTGGCACCTGCAATAACTTTCAAGTTAGAGAGACCTTGGAGAAGTAAGTTCCTAAGGGGGATGTCTTCACCAAACTCTGACCTGTAGAGCTCAAGAACCTATGCAGATGAGGAAACAGAAAGATTGTAAGAGCCAGCAATGGTGAATGACTCCAGGGAAACAGTGTCTTCCAGACACAATAGACTGATACACATATGAACTGACAGAGACTGTGGCAGCATGCACAGTATCTACACAGGTCAAAAATCCTAGCACTGGAAAGGAGAGGCAGACAGAGGGTCACATCCTTTACCAGGAAGCTATTTGTCACTAGGTATATCAACCACACTCCAGGGCAGGTACTATGCACAGAAGTATTTGGTCAACACAAAATGGGCTCCATATATTCTTTTCTTTCTTTGTGTATGTGTGTGTGGAGGGGGTGCTTTTGTTTTGTTTGGAATTTTTTGCCATATTGAGTGTTCTGGTTTTATTTTTTGTCTTTTTTGGAGGTAGAGATAAAGACACAAAGAGAACATGATGTTGGGCAGGTAGTAACATAGGGGGTGAGCTTGGAGGGAATGGAGGAGAGGAAAAACATGATTAAAAAACATTGTATGGAAAAAAATCAAAATGAAAAATACCAAGGACAAAAATATTTTAGTTAAACTTAAGGAAGAGGTTTTAAGACAAAACATTGTAAACTATTAGTTTAGATTAAAAAATAAAAATATAGTAAAAGCTGGACATGGTGGCACAAGCCTTTAATTCCAGCACTCAGAAGGCAGAGGCAAACAAATCTCTGTGAGGCAGGGCTATTCCAAGTTTTCTAACATATCGCCAGACTGATTTCCATAGCGGTTGTACAAGTTTGCACTCCCATCAGCAATGGAGGAGTTTTCCCCTTTCTTCACAACTTTGCCAGCATGTGCTGTAATTTGAGTTTTTGATCTTAGCCATTCTGACAGGTGTGAGATGGAATCTCAGAGTCCTTTTCAGTTGCATTTCTCTGATGATTAAGGATGTTGAGCATTTCTTCAAATGTCTCACTGCCATTAGAGATTCCTCCTTTGTGAATTCTAGGTTTAGCTCTGTTTCCCATTTTTTGATAGGGTTATTTGGTTTCTTGGAGTTTAATTTCTTGAGTTCTTTATAAATTATGGATATTATCCCTGTAGCCATACAACTTCTGGGTATCGACACAAACGATTTCTCACCAAACCACATGGACATGTCCTCATCTATGTTCATAGCAGCCATATTTGTAATAGCTGGAAACTGGAAACTACCCAGATGTCCCTCAACTGATGAATGGATTTAAAAAAAATTGTGGTACATTTACACAATGGAATACCAGTCAGCTATCAGAAATAAGGAAATCATGCAATTCACACCCAAATGGATGGAACTAGAAAAGCTCATTCTGAGTGAGCTAACCCAGACTCAGAAAGATGCACATGGCATGTACTTGCTTATAATTGGATTTTAGCCATATAGTAAAGGAGTACAGGATAACTATACTACAACCAACACACCAACAGGATCAGGAACATAGACTTTGTTACCTATTAAGGGGACAATTTGCACTAGGGGTGCTACCATGTAAGCTCCCAATGCAAGAAGAAGCTCTTAGCCCTCATATGACTGTTGATCTGAGAGGAGCTGATATGTATGTAGGGCCACTCCACATCAGAGGAGTGGGATGGGTGGGAGAGGGAGGAGAGTGGGAGGGTGGAACAGGGAGGGATGGAAAGAGGACACTATGGTGGAGATGTAACTTGAAGTAATAAATAAACATTAAAAAAAAAAAAACAAATCTCTGTGAGATTGAGGCCAGCCTGGTCTACATAGTGAGTCCTAGGACAGCCAGGGCTATGTAGAGATACTGTCACAAAAAATTCAAGTACAAAGCTATACTTAATTTTGCAAATACTTCTCTAAATGTGACTTGCAAACTGCTTGGTTTTTTATTAAATGAAGTTTTATTTCAACAGAACAACATCTTTGGTTACATATTTATTTATGGCTGCTTTGTTACTATAATGGCAGTATGGGGTGGTGGAAACATTATCTTCCCCACAAAGACTGAAATATTTAATATGTGGGCTTTCATAGAAAGAACTTCTTGATCATGTTTTACAATTCAAATCTGCCTTGTTCAATTACTTAAAGTGAAATGCATTTCTCTTATTTGATTCATTCAAATGTTATACTTCTATAATCATTCTAAGTAGATCTTAATTACCAGTAGAGATATAATATAACAATGCTGCACATGAACATTCAATAAATACTGACTGACAATTTGTTATGTTGTGAGTGCTTTGCTAAGACATGAGGATCTTAGGGCTGGGCATGGTGGTGCCCATCTTTAATCTCATCACTCAGGAGACAGTTGCAAGCAGATTTTTGTAAATTGGAAGCCAGTCTTGTCGAGAAAGCCAGGGTAACAGTGAGACTTTGTCTCTAAAAACAAAAAGTAAAAAGGTACCAGATCTCTAGTCTTGAACACACACACACACACGCACACACACACACACACACACACACACACACACACACACACACTTGTCTGTGTGGATGTTAATCTTGCTTTGTCTTGCTAATTAAAGCTAGAGCCTCCTTAACTTGATATACCATTGTTTATAAACCTTTGTTTAAGATAAGATAGATTGACAGCTACTGGAAATGTGCTGCTCTTCTGCTTGATTTTGGCTGTACAAACAGAAGTCTGTTATCAGGTTTGAATTTGGAGATCATATGACATTTACATTCAGTCAGAATGAGATAGACACACATTAGGAAGATTCAACACTACCCATTTCTTAGATCAACAAAAAAATGTATTAAGATGTTTCCATGTTCTGGACATAGTTGGCACATAATTATCACATAAAGCCACCAAATAGTTACTTTGCAATGGAACACAGGTAAAAAGAAAGATAAAGTATTCACTGTTATTATTTTGGAGTTATAGCAAAAGAATCACTGTTTTTCTTTCTTTCACTCAGTGCCCAGAGTAATACAGAAGGATTTCATCTTTTACCTGTTTTTGAGTTTCAAATGTAGGCTTTAGTTCTAAGAAAATCATCAGGCTGGAGCTGTTTAGAGCTAGAAGCGATTCAGCCTGTTCAAATCTGAAATTGGATAGCAGAGAGGTTAAGTAGTTTGCCTAAGACAATAAAGGTAGCTTGTACAAGATCAGGAATCAGACTCCAAGACATAGAATTTTTCCACTTACTACACTGTTCACTTTTTTTCCCTAAAGTGTTTACTATGAAGGAGACACGGGTATTACATGTAATCCATTGCCTTGCCAGAACAAAAACATAAAATTAAAATTCATTCACAATGAGGTCATGTCTCTGAGTGGTTCAGAATAATCCTTTGATATTGTCATACTGATGAGAAGCTTATGCCCAGAGCAATGACAAGGATAAGCAAAAATCAGCCTTGTTTTGTGGATTGGGATAATTGGAGGCAAAGAGGAGAGGCAGGAGTCACATTGCAACAAAGGGGTGGAGAACAGGCGCAATCAACTAGCTGGCAGCAACACTTTCTGTGCTTGTGACTAGAGATCTAGCTCAAACTATAACTCTCCTGAAGTCTTTAACAATCTCTAAACCTCAGGAAAATCACTTAACTATATCACAGGTCTCTTGCAAGGCATCCCCTAGGGCTTTGTGCCTTCCAGGCAAGTATTATACTGAGTGAGCTTCATCTCCATCCCCGTTCAAGATACACTTCTGTTGTAATTTCTGACAAGTGAGTAACTAGGAAGATCATTCAAATGTGTCTGTCTCCAGATACATTGATAGTCTAACAACCATTTACTGAATCCTTTTACTTTATTTACTTTGTCCTTAAAGTAATCCATCAGTTTAACTTAAAAATATGCAACTTCTGTATATATATATATATATATATATATATATATATATATGAAGTACTGTTGTGTACTTTACGCTACTGAGCAAGAAGGAAAACTTCAGCTATCAGGGAATTTGCAGTCTAATGGGAGAGATAGATTGGATCCAAGAAGCATATAAATGAAATACACTCATATTTTCTAAGGCTAAAGGGTGTTTTGGTATCCTGAGAGATGTAGAAGTGGAACCCAATTTAATCTGAAATCTCTGAGTAACTAACATTTGACTTAAGATCTGAAGGCTAAGTGTTAAGTAGATAAAAGAACAGAAATCACTCCATGCAGTGGGGACATTGTGCGCAAACCTTCTGAAGCAGAATGAGTGATAGCATATCTGAAGAGCCAAGACCAAGGTCAGTATGTTTGGAATGCAGAGATCAGGAAGAGAAACTTGATGGAGTTAAGCTGCAGAGATGGGCACACATTGAGTAACACAGATCCTTTTAAATCATGGGAAAGAAAATAAGTTTTTCTTTCTGAAGAGGGAATCAATTCAAGTGTTTCAAACAGCAGATAGGTATAGTGATGCACATTTGAGATTCTGGCACTCAGGAGACAGAGACCTGTCAGTTTCAGGATATCTTGGTGAAACACTGACTCAAACCAACCAAACCAAACCAAACCAAGCTAAACCAAAATCAGTTTCTAGCAGCAAATGCCATGATCTGCTGCTCTTTTATTAAAAAGCATAATTTCATAATTTGTGGAGGATAAACTGTCTCAGTGTGTAAAGGTACCTGCCACCAAACTTTAAGACCTGAGTTACAAGGACTAGGAGTGGGTGAGGTTGGAAACAAGAGGGATCAGGTGGGTGGGGAAGGGAGGGAGAAAATACTGGAAGAGACAACTGGAATTGGAGAGGGCATTATGGTGGTGAGGTAGAAACCTAGTACAATGGAAACTCCATGCAATCTACAAGAATAACCCTAGCAAAGACTCCTAGTAATGGGTACCACAGAGCCTGAACTGGCCACCTTCTATACATGGCAAGACATCAAGTGGAGAGATTTGGACACCAACCTAGCCACAAAACTTTCAACCTACATTTTGTCCTGCCTGCAGAGTGTTGTGAGACTAGAGCATAGAAGATTATCATCAAAGAGATCAGAGAGACTTCATCCAACAACTGGTGGGCAAAAATGCAGAGTACCATAGCCAAACATTAGGTGGAGCTCAGGGAGTCCTGCAGAGGATGGGGAGGAAGGATCAGAGGAACCAGAGGGATCAGGGGCAGCACAAAAACACATCCCAAGAATCAACTGACTTGGGACTCATGGAAGCTCTCAGATATCAGGGAGCCTGTAGGGGTCTGACCTAGGTCCTCTCCATATATGCTATGGCTGAGTAGCTTTTTCTTGTGGGAATCCTAATAGTGGGAGCAGGGTGTCCCTGAGTCTTTTGTCTGTTTGTGGGACCCTTTTTTCTCCTACTGGGTTGCCTTGTCCAGCCTTGATGTAATGGTATGTGCCTGGTCTTACTGTAGCTTATTATGTATGCCATGTTTGGTTCATGTCCCTGGGAGGCCATCTCTTTTCTGAGGGTTGCCAAAAGGATGGGGTGGGGGTGGATCTTGGAGAGAGGAGAGGTGGGAGAGAGAGACTGGAGAAGAGGAGGGAAGAGAAACTGTGCTCAGAATGTAATATATAAGAAAAGAATAAAAAATAAAAATAAAATGAAAATGAAAGAATTCTCTAGTAAGTGGTTTTCATTACCTCTAGTGGGTATCACTTAATTCCCAATTTTAATTTTCCTTGTGATATCTTTTTTATGGTAAAGATATGTATAGTAAGAATTAGCCAGCTGTACTCAATTTAGATGATCCCAATCTTGTTTGCAACATCCAGAGTGTCATATTCAGGAGCCAAGTGAACATATGCATTCCTCTTTCTGTCAGACCTTATCATGGTATTGACTTTGGCCACATCAGTGCCATAAAGTTTCTTCACAGCCTGTTGGATCTGGTGCTTGTTGGCCTTGACATCCACAATGAACACAAGTGTGCTGTTGTGGTCTGTCTTCTTCATGTCTGACTCAGTGGTCAGGGGGAATTTGATGAAGACATAATGATCAAGCTTGCTTCTCTTGGGTGCAGTGTCTCAAGGGTATTTGTGCTGCCTCCAGAGCAACATGATCTTGAGCTGCCAGAAGCTGGGGGACCTGCGCGGATCTTCTACTTTTTGTTACTGTGGATGCCTTTCAGCTCTGCCTTTTTGGCTTTTGAGACCTTCACTTTGGCTTAGGCTTTTGGAGGGACAGGAGTTTCATTCCTTGGTTTTGGTATCATCTTGGTGAAAAAGGGTGTTTGTAATACCTCAATGTTCCCCTTTTCCCCTTTCACATATGCAATAGTTTCTTTTAATTCTTAAAATTTTAGGTAAAATGCAATTATACCATTTCCCTCTCCAGCCTCCTACTCTTCCCGTATCTCTTCCCTTCCAAATTCTATCTCTTCTTCATTTTTTAAATTTTAATTTTTCAGTCTCTTCTTCTTTAACCATTGTTATATATGCATATAAATGAAGAAATGCATAAAACATGCTGAGTCCATTCAGTGTTTCCTGCATGTATATATTTCTATAGCTGACCACTCGGTATTGAATGGTCGGGGGGCCATCTCTGTGTAACAATCTTTCTCTCTCTCTCTCTCTCTCTCTCTCTCTCTCTCTCTCTCTCTCTCTCTCTCTCAGCAGTATTAACTGAGTGTAGTTAGTCATCTAGTAGGGCCCTATGAGATTTTATGACATGACAGCTACACCCATAAAATCCTGAAAAACATGGTTGCCCAAACAATACTTGCACAGTGAAAACAACAGTTGACATCTGAGAGTTTTTAATGTTAAATTCACTTTTCATTCGGTTATGACTGTTTTATAAGCTCAATATAAGACACATTTACCTTTAAAATTGTCACATTAATTTTTTTATTTTTTGACAGTTTTATAACTCATGTAAGGAATTTTAGTTGCCTTTACCTCTCATTTCCTTTTCTCACCCACTTTTCCCTCTCCCTAAAGAACATTCTCCTTCCCAATAAAGCCCTCCCTTCTTAAATCTTACTTTCTTGTTTTTGAGATTATAATTACATAATTTATCACTTCCTTTTCCTCCCTTCAAACCATCCCATATATTCGTCCCTGTTCTTATTCAAATTCATGACCTCTTTTTTCATTAATTTTTCTTATATGCATATATTATATGCATATATGTTCCTAAGTATAACCTTCTTAGTCTGTATAATGTTACTTATATGTATGTTTTCAGGACTGAACAGAAAATTCTCAAAAGGGAAAAAAACTGGCAAGGAAATATCTCAAAAAGTGTTCACCATCCTTAACAATTACGTAAATACAAATCAAAACAACTTTGAAAATTCATCTTACCACACTCAGAATGGCAAAGGTCAACAAAATATCTGAGCACCTATGTTGTAGGGGGTGTGGGTAAGAAAGAACCCTCATTTACTGTTGGTGGGATTACAAATTGGTGTAGCTACTCTGGAAATCAGCATAGGGAATCCTCAAAAAACAAATAAACAACAACAATAACAACAAAAACCTAAATCTGCCCCCAAATCTGAAAATAAATCTACTATATGACCCAGCTACACCACTCCTTTCTTAGCATATAGCCAAAGGACTTGGCATGTTATTGCACAGATGCTTGCTAAACCATGCTCATTGTTGCTTTATTCACAATCGCTAGGGAATGGAAACAACTCAAATGTCCTTCAACTGATGAATAGATATATATTGTATATATACACTATGGAATACTGTTTAGATGTAAAGAAAAATTAAATGAATTTTGCCTTCAATTTTAAGAGCATATTTTAAAATCTAACCATGTATGTTGTATGATAAGACCAATAAAGTTGCCCTGGTAGACACACTAGTTCTACTAATTGTAATTTTATAAAAAAATATTTAAAATTCCAAGATGGTAAAATAAGGTCTGAGACCAATGGAATTCAGATGGTAGCACAAAAAGGAATTTCCCATTCATTTGATGTAGGAAAAAAAGCCACCAATCTACAAATGAGGTTCTGAGATGTTAACTCGGAAAATATTTACAGTTCTATATAGTTAACAGGGGTAGTTCAATTAACAGAAAGCTAAAACTTCATTTCTTAAATCCAGTGTTTAAACTAATACACCATGACATATTTCAACAATATGCCTGGCTTCTTAAGTTCTGTGTTATTGGAGATCAGAAAAAAATGAATCAAGAAGGAATTGAGCCAGTAAAGTTTGTATTTATTTAAATATTTATCACCTGTAACATAACAGTTACAAATTGGAAGGTTGGATCTTTATGCCATTAAAATTTGGTAAACAAAATAGCCAGCAAAGGTTATATTTATTTAGACATTTGTCACCTATAACATAATAGGGCAATTTGGAAGATTGGATCTTCATGCCATTAAAAATTTGTAAACACAGAGAATGAGCATAATAGAAACAGCTCCCTTAAATTCTATCTTAGCTGGGAGATGTGGTTTATGTCCATAACACTAGTTCTTGAAAGGTTGAGATAGGATAATTGCTATGAATTCTGGGTCAGACTGAACTACATAAATGAGTTCCACTGAACTACAGAGTGAAATCTTCTTTTTTTTTTAAAGCATAAATGAAAAACAGCAAAAGCAAACTTCTATTTTATAACTTCCTAATGAACGTAAAGACTCCACACCAATCTATTGATGATATGCTTGAAGTGACAGGTTCTCAACGTGCAGTTTACATTGAAACACACAATAGTGACATGCCACAAATTCTGGTTAGTATATGACAGGGTACAAGAAAGAGGGGAGATGGAGGGCACAAATTAGAGCCAAGAGTGAGGTTAATCAAGATAGCATTTTGTCTCAGAGTACTTACACATTGATTCAGAGCTTTCTCATCATTTTTCTCAAAGAAACTTGATTAGTGCATTAGTGAACTCAACGTTGAACATTAGAATCACCCAAGGATATAAAAAGTGTTAATTCTGGGCCTAGAGAATTAATTGGCTCAGCCAGAGTTCAGGCAGATAGATGTTCTGGGTTTGGTTTCCAGTGCATGGACTATTATTCACAACGATTTGTAACTCCAATTCCAGGGGGCCCAATACATTTTTCTGACCTCTGTGGGCACTTGAATGCACATGGTACATATACATCCCTACAGACAAAACACTCATACACATGTAAATTAAATCTAAAAAATTGTTTAGAAATTGTGCTAATTTCTATGCTTAATAGACATAATGTATCTTAGTCTTTGGAGTTTGGACCTGAATATTCATGTGTATATGTGTGTGTGTTCCTGGGTAATTCTAAAAGTAAACACATTCTAACATTCCCTGGAGAAATACAATAATTGTTGATGGTAAGACTAGGGAGAAATGTCTCTCCAAAGTCTTTAAAAGGACACTAAAAATTTAAAATAACAAAATAAAATGACACTAAGTAATGTTTAAACAAAAACAACAAAAATGTTATTCCAGAATGCCATATAAACCTCCATCTTTTGTTGTTGTTGGGATTTTTTTTCTACTGAACTTTTAATAGAGACTGTGTGGTAACTGTTCCAAATCACCAATTAAGTAGATCTTTAAATGACAATTTAATGCTGGCACTCTATTGTGAAATTCGGCAGCCAAAAGGAGCATGTGCACAACAAAAAGGCCCTCATCAAGACCTGGCCTTAATTGTTGTGTTTTTCCCCTTGGGTGGTGATGGATTTGTTCTAGGCCCCCACATTCAAATCCTGATAATGATATATATTTGTACAACAGTTCACTCTGGACTATGCTTATAATTTGTGAATCAAAGGAAAAACTCTATACTTAATACTTAAAATCATGGGCTTTGAAGTCAGACAAACCAGGCCTAAAAGCCTGGCTCTTATTTTTGACTTGTGGCAACAACATAAACTTGACACGTCTCTAATCCTTCATTTACTCATGTCAAAACACCGTTAAGTAGGGCTAGTGAGACTGCTCAGTGTGTAAAGGCACTTGCTGTCAATTCTGATGACCCAAGTTTGATTCCTAGTCCCACATGGTGAAGGGAGAGAACCTACTCTGATAAAGTTGCCCTCTGACCTCCATGCTTGAGTTGTTATACAAGTATGTCCCCCTTGCATGCTTAATCAATCAATATGATAAAATGCTAGTAAATAATATGCCCTGCTCCATAGGGTTTAATAAAGACTCTGGCTGAGACTCCTAGCAGCTGAGGATATGGAGACTGAAGAGGCCTCCTTCTAGCTAGGTAGGGCTCCTAGGGGAGGGAGAGGATCACCAACCCACCCACGAAACCTTCAACCCCAAAGTTACCCTGTATATAAGATGTGCAGGGATAAAGATATACCAGAAACTGAGGGAATGTCCAACCAATGAAGGGCCCAACCTAAAACCTACACCAAGGTAGAGAGCCAACCGATATCACTGTTAATGATATTCTGCTTTACTTACAGACAGGAGCATAGCATAACTATCCTCTGAGAACCTCCATGTCACAGAGGTTCCAGAGGTGGAGACTCACTGCCAAACATTAGGTGGAGCATGGGGTGTCTGGTGGAAGAATCCAGGAAGGATAGAAAGATACTTGGTCAGATTTGGTGATTGAATAAACAGGATTTGAGTAAATGTCTCTGGAAAGGACTTGACCAGGATTCTCATTCAACCATATGGTTCACATAACTGCTTATAAAGTTTTTTTTTCATATCAGACTTGATCCTTTAAACAACAACTGATTTTCTGAACTTCTTGATATTAGTTCAGTGAACACTGTATGGCAAGAAAATACTCTATATTATCACATGTGATTTTTATTTTTAAATTAAATTTATGTATATATTCTGTAAGAGGAGTTAGATTAATACAAATTAGATTTAGTGAATATCTAAGGGCTTCTGATATAGTCTTACATCCAAATGAGCATGTCTTGGCTCAGTATGACAGCATATACTCTTTTAATTTCAGCCTTTGGAACACTGGAGATTTGCCATGGGTTTTAGACCAACGTGGGCTACACAATGTGTCATTCCAGGCTAGCTACAGAGAGATCCTGTCACAGAAAAAGAAATCAACCCCCTTCTCAATTTTCCCTTTTTATAAACCCACAATATTCTCCTGTATTTGTGTATATACAACTTTTGTAATCCATTCTTCAATGGGTGGACATTTGAACTTCTTCTACTTCTTGGCTCTAGTGGATAGTGCTGAAATCTCTTCAAGATCTTGTTCTCAGTTCTTGTAGGATAAATATCCAGAAGTAGGATGGCAGGACCATATGGAGGTACTGTGTTGTAAGTAAGCTCCTTAGTGTTTTCATACTGATTGTACTAATTTATGTTCCCATCAACAGTAGGCAAGGGTTCAAATTTTTCTATGTTCTTACTGACATTCATTTTTCTGTTGTTTGATAGAAATCATCCTAATGAGTATGAGGTTAAATCTCTCATAATAGAGGTTTGGAAATACAGCTTAGTGATAAAGTGTTTTCTTTGCATATTCAAAGCCTCATTTGATTCCCAACACCACCAAAACAAGTAAGGAAAGATTTTAATTTACAAGACACAAAATCTTACCAAATACTTTATTTACTTTTCCATTTTGCTGGTTGGTTATTTGTATAACTTATTTGGGAAATGTCTATTCAAACTCTTTGTCTACCTTTAAATTGGATTGCACTTTTCTATTGTTATCAACTTATTATTATACTTTGTATGTTCTGTATATTAAGTTTTTACAAATACATTACTCCTTCTGTAGGTTGTTGTCTCACCATTTCCTTCACTGTACCTCACTCATGTGTAATTTGTTATACTTTCTTGAGAAAACAAGAAAGGGGTGGGCTTACAGTTAAGAAACTTGGTATTGCATATATGTTCAGTGTGTTCTCCTAGATAAAAGAACAGAGTCTGCTGGTTTAGAGTACTGGAACACTAAGCATACTCAATTGATTTTTTTTTTTAAAAGATCATTTTTGCCTTACAGAAGTTTTTCAGTTTCATGAGGTTCCATTTATTGATTGTTGATCTTAGTGCCTGAGTTATTGGTGTTCTGTTCAGGAAATTGTCACCTTTGCCAATGAGTTCAAAGCTTTTCCCCACTTTCTCTTCTATAAGATTTAGTGTATCTGGTTTGATGTTAAGGTCTTTGATCCACTTGGACTTGAGTTTTTTGCAGGGAGATAATTATGGATCTATTGGTATTCTTCTACACACATGACAGGAACTCAGCATAACTGTCATCTGAAAGGCTTCATCCAGCACATAATGGAAACAGATGCAGAGACCCACTGCAAAATATTAGGCAGAACTCAGCGAGTTTTGTGAAAGTGTTAGGGGAACAATTCAGGGAACTAGAGGGGTCAAGGTCATACCCAATTAAATTGAACACAAGGGGGCTCATAGAAACTGAACCACCAACCAAAGAACTTGCATGGACTGGTACTATGCCCTCTATACATATGAAGCTGATGAATTGCTTGGTCCTTAAGTGAAGTGGATACCCTAACCATTGGAGTGGGGGCTGTCTCTGACTTGGACTCTGTTGCCTCCCTCTGGATCTGATTTCCCTAGCAGGCCTGCCTTATCTCACCTCAGTGATAGAGGCACACTTAGTTCTGATGAGACTTGATGTGCCAGCATGGGTTGGTACCTGTAGAAGTGAGGGAGGAGGCATGGGGGAAGTAGATGGGAGGGTGGAACTTGAAGGAGAGGAGGGAATGGGTTTGTGATTGGGATGTAAAATGAACAAATACATAAATTAATTAAGAAAAATTTAAAGTAAAAATCACATGATGTTGAGAGAGGGAAAGTGGTAGAGATGACAGAATGAAGGTGGATTTGATCAAAATTTGTTGTATTAATGCATGGAATTGTTTGCAATATTTTTTAGAGAAATAAATACTTTATCTAGGGATAGGACAACATGAAATTTCCTCCCTTCCATGTTAACCTGTCCTTTGACTTTTACCATTGTTCTGGTCTTGTTTATGCAACCATTTCTAGGAAAGACTTTCACAACAGGTTTACTGTTATTGTGGCTTTAAATTTTTTTCTGCCCCCTCTTCCTCAATATTCTCTGAGCCATAGATGAAGAACTTACTGCAGATTTATCCATTGGGGGTAGGCTTTATATGATCTGTTGATCACTGCATTGTGTCCAGTTGTCATTTTCTGAGATGAGATCTGTATTGGGAGAGGTTTTTGTTGTGGTTGTTGAGGAGTGGTAGCTATATTTACCTGTGGATACAAGAATAAGATTTAGAATGTAGTAAAGAATTATTCTGGCCTAGCAAAGTGGTAGTAGTAGATTATTTTCTAAGATCTATGACCTCAATAGGCCCGTGAACCTGAATAGGTTTCTATCTACTATGAGGCATGATTTTCATCTTGTTGAATGGGCCTTAAGTCGTATTTAGGCAGTTGTTGGTTGCCACTGACATGTGAGTGCCACTTATTGGACCTTTATCCATTTCTTGCCATGTTAGTAATTGACTTGGTTCATAGGTGTGCAGCTAGGTGAGACTGTTTAACCCCACAACTGTCACCTAGTAGGTTGCATGATATTTTCTGGAACCATGGAAGTTAGACCATGGGGAAGAGGCTTTCAGGTCGGATCCAGCTTCAACGATATGAGTCCTATGTCCCAAGTATAGTAATAGGGGTCCACCCTCCACCCAAGAGAGGCAACAAAGGTTATATTGATAATTTATACTATTTTGAAAGTCATGTGGGTTACCCTGACCAATCATTAAAAATGAGGTTTCTCTTACCTGGTACTAGAGGTTTTTTTGTTAGTTTGTAGTTTTAGTGGGGAATGTTGTCACAAATGGATTAACTTCCTTGAGAGAGAGAGACAGAGAGAGTGTGTATGTGTGTTATGGATAAACTTGGGTAAACAGAAAATAATATGATTCCTTGAGGCTTTATCAAACAATCTTGGTGCTATTTTTATCCCTCATCCCTCCTTCTCTTTCTGTATTGACTTTCTTTCCTCTTCCTAAGCTGAAGCCTCCTTCCCACTGTTATATTTCCCATTTCATAGTACCTGTGTCTTGCTAGTTCCCTCCCAACCCCCCCCCCCCCCCCGTAGATCTATGGTCCCTTTATACTTCTCTGGTGACTGCTGGAAATCAGAGAATTAGCCTCTCCCAAGGAGGACCATTGTTGAATGCAGACTAGTTAGTATTAAACCCTTATATGCACAAACAACAAAAATGGAGTCTGGGTTTTATTTATGTATTTCTTAGTACACATACATACATATACACACATGTGTATAATAATAATAATGATGATGATGATGATGATAATAATAATAATAATAACGAGGCTATTAACTTGACAGTGGGGATTATGAGAGAGGTTTTAGAGGGGTTTTCAGAATGGAGGGAGGAAAAGGAAGAGGAAAATTGATGCAATTCTGTTTAAATTACACTTGATCTTAGCCAAAAGGCCGAGAAGCGATAATTCTGTTTAAATTAAAATGAATAAAAATAAAATAAAAAAGTATTGATTTACCTATAACTAAGCTCCCAATTAACAGTTTTGGTTTGTCAAAAAAAAAAAAGAGTATGGTAAAGAAAAATAAAATAAGATAAGGCAATGGATACTATCCTTTTAGCAGTATACTGTAGCTCATGTCTATAATCCCAGAATTTAGGATGCTTAAGCAGGAGGATTTTTGTGAGTTCGAGTCCAGTCTGGATTACAGAGTGAGAATTTTGTTCAAGATAAAATGTGAGTGTTTGCAAGGAAAAGAGAGTTCTTTGGGAAGGTCACTAATTTAGGCAAGCAAAGCTTGAAAAGGAACAGAGTCCAGAGTAAAAGTATTTAGCATGGTGATTAATAGCTTGTGGCTCAAAACTGGAAATATGTTCTTCCATCATTTCTGTAGGAATGGGGCTGTAAAAAGGACCTAGATATTTAGCGAGTCAATTCATCTGAGTATTCCAGGTCAGGCTGTTGTAGACAATGCTAGAAAGTTCTTTGACTTCCTTTTTCTTAATTATGCATATAACCTGTCTTCTGAGTGTGTGTATGTGTGTATGTGCACAGGCACATTCATGTGCAGGTTAGAGGACAACCCTCCAATGTCTGTCTTTGCCTTCTATGTTGTTTGAGACAAGTCCTCTGTTATTTCCTGCTGCTTATTGCAGGCCAGTAGGCTTGTGAGCTTCTCAGGAGTCTGTCTCCATTCCCCATCTTGCTATACAAACACTGAGATTACAGCCTTGTGCTTTACCAGGGCTGTGAAAAATCAAATTAAGGTCTACATGTTTGCACATCAAGTGTTACCCACTGAGCCATTATTTTCCAAGATCTAACATAGTCTTTTATATTACTTGCTAGAAACTGTGGTCTGCAAGGAGTGAATAGACATTGACCCATGATGACAGTCTTTGAGGAAGAAAAACAGTTCAAAATATGTATTCAAAAGTAAACACAAATTTAGACTTAGCCCTTTGTTTTTCCACACACTTCCTTCAAGAAATGTGTTGCCCTTTGTCACTAACTCACATTTAAAGGTCTTTGGATATCTTTAATCATGTTAGCCTAGGGAGGAGGAGAATTACAATGTTGTTTTTCCCAAGGCTTTTTAGTAGGAATAGCTCCATTAAAGACTTCCTCAGTCTATGTGTCTGTGTGTGTGGGGGAGGGGTCTCATTCTTGTATTTGCTATATTTTTAGCTGATTCTCTTGTTATTGCTAAAACTTTCTTTTTTTAATTTATTTTTTCAAGTTATATCTGGATTAAAGTCCTCTTCCTCCTCCCCTCCATCTCCCACCCTCCCTCCTCTCTTTTCCATTTCCATCCTTGCCTTCTCCTCCAGTGAGGGGGACTCCCACATATCAACCCCCTTCAGTTCACCAGTCATATGAAGACTAAAAGCTTCCTCTTGTACAGGGGCTTGATACAGCAGCCCAGCTCAGGGAAGGTGTTCCACCAACAAGCCATAGGATCCATGACTCTCTGCTGGGTGCAATTTTTCATAGGATAGTTATGCTAGGTTCTTGGGTTCTTGTTTGTTTGGATCTGTGCATTGTAGGATGGTTGTCCTGTGCTATATGGTTAATTTCCACTTATAAGTAAGTACATACCATGTGTATATTTCTGGGTCTGAGTTAGCTCACTTAGGAGGAGCTTTTCTAGATCCATCCATTTGGTTGGAAATTGTATTGTTTCTGATAGCTGAGTAGTATTCCATTGTGTAAATGTACCACAGTTTTTTGTTTTGTTTTATCCATTCTTCAGTTGAAGGACATCTGGGTTGTTTCCAATTTCTGTCTCTTACAAATAAAGCTGCTATAAATATTGTTGAGGCAATGTCCTTGTGGTTTGGTGCAGTATCTTTTGGATATATGCTCAGGAGCAGTATAACTGGGTCTTGAGGTAGAACTATTACCAATTTTCTAAGATATCAGCAGATTGATTTCCATAATGGTTGTACAAGTTTGCATTCCCACCAGCAATGGAGGAGTGTTCCTATTTCTCCACAACCTCACCAGCATGTTCTATCCTTTTGAGTTTTTGATCTTAGCCATCCTGAAAGATGTGAGATGAAATCTGAGTCATTTTGAGTTACATTTCCCTGATGGCCAAAGATGTTGAGCATTTCTTCAAGTGCCTCTTGGCTTTTAGAGATTCCTCTTTTGTATATTCTATGTTTAGCTCTGTACCCCATTTTTTGATTGGATTATTTGTTTTCTTGGTGTTTAATTTCTTGAGTTCTTTATATATTTTGGATATTAGCCCTATGTCAGATGTGGGGTTGGTGAAGTTCTTTTCCCAGTCTGTAGGCTGCTGTTTTGTTCTAATGACAGTGTCCTTTGCCTTACAGAAGCTTTCGGTTTCATAAGGTCCCATTTATTGATTGTTGGTCTTAGAGCCTGAGCTATTGATGTTTCGTTCAGGAAGTGACCTGTGCCAATGAGTTTGAGGCTTTTCCTCACTTTCTCTTCTATTAGATTTAGTGTCCCTGGTCTTTGATCCACTTGAACTTAAGTTTTGTACAAGGCGATAAATATGGGTCTATTTGCATTCTTCTGCATGTTGACATCCAGTTAGACCAGCACCATTTGTTTAAGATGTTTTCCTTTTTCCATTGTATAGTTTTGTCTTCTTTGTCAAAAAATAAATGACCAAAGGTGTGTGGGGTTTTTTTTCTGGGTCTTTGATTTGATTCCATTGATCAACTGGTCTGTTTCAGTACCACGCAGTTTTTAATACGATTGCTCTGTAGAACAGCTTGAAATCTGGGATGGTGATACCTCCAGATGCCCTTTTATTATATAAGATTGATTTATCTATTCTGGGTTTTCTGGTTTTCCATATGAAATTGAGAATTGTTCTTTCAAGGTCTATAAAGAATTGTGTTGGCATTTTGATAGGAATTGCATTAAATCTGTATATTGGTTTTGGTAGGATGGTCATTTTATTATGTTAATCCTACCTATCCTTTAGGATGGGATATCTTTCCATTTTCTGATATCCTCTTCAATTTCTTTCTCAGGGACTTGAAGTTCTTTTCATACAGGACTTTCACTTACTTGGTTAGAGTTACCCCCAGGGATTTTATATTATTTGCAGCTGTTGTGAAGGGTGTTGTTTCCCCAGAAATCTCTGTCTTGACTCATGTATCTTTTGTGTAAAGAAGGGCTACTGATTTTTAGAATTATTTTTGTATCCAGCCACTGTGCTGAAGGAGTTTATCAGCTATAGGAGTTCTCTGGTGGAATTTTTGGGGTCACTTATGTATACTATCATATCATCTGAAAATAGGGATACTTTGACTTCTTCCTTTCCAATTTGTATCCCCTTGATCTCCTTTAGTTGTCTTATTACTCTAGCTAAAACTTCAAGTACTATGTTGAAGAGATATGGAGAGAGTGGGCAGCCTTGCCTTGTCCCTGATTTTAGAGGAAATGCTTTAAGTTTCTCTCCATTTAATTTGACATTGACTATTGGCTTGCTGTAAATTGCTTTTATTATGTTCAGGTATGGTCCTTGTATGACTGAATTCTCTAAGGATTTTTAACATGAAGAGGCGTTGGATTTTTGTCAAATGGTTTTGTTATCTAGTGAGATGATCATGGTTTTTTTTTTTTCTTTCAACTTGTTTATATGGTGGATTACATTGAAGGAGTTTAGTATGTTGAACTACCCCTGCATTCCTGGGATGAAGCCCACGTGATCATGGTGTATGACACTTTTGATGTGTTCTTGGATTTGGTTTGCAATTATTTTATTGAATATTTTTACATCTGTATTCATAAGGGAGATTGGTCTGAAATTCTCTATCTTTGTTGGATTGTATGGTTTAGATATCAGGGTGACTGTGGCCTCATAGAATGAGTTTGGCAGTGTTTCTTCTGTTTCTATTTTGTGGAAGAGTTTCAGGAGTATTGGTATCAGCTCTTATTTGAAAGTCTAGTAGAATTCTGTGCTGAAACTATCTGGCCCTGGGCCCTTTTTTTTGTTGTTGTTGGGAGTCTTTTAATGACTGCTTCTATTTCCTCAGGGATTATAGGACTGTTTAATTTGTTGATCTGATCTTTATTTAACTTTGGTATGTGGAATCTATCAAGGAAATTGTCCATTTTGCTTAAGTTTTCCAATTTTGTGGAGTACAGGTTTTTCAAGTAACACCTAAAGGTTCTTTGGATTTCCTCAGTGTCTGTTATTATTTCCTCCTTTTTCATTTTTGATTTTGTTGATTTGGACATTTTCCCTCTGCCTTTTACTTAGTTTGGCTAAGTGTTTATCTATTTTGTTGATTTTCTCAAAAAAAAACCAACTCTTGTTTTCATTGATTCTTTGTATTATATTCTTTGAATTAATAACTTCTGAGAGAGGGAGATTAGTCTTCCACAGGAATGATCCCCTAATTGATGGCCAGCCCTAAAAGTCATGTGCATGTGAACATCACTAAGTGGACTTAGCAGAATGCATTTATAGATTTATTTGTGTGCATCGTGTGCCTCGGGCCAGTGCCATAGCTGCCTGCCAGTCTACCTCAGATGCTCCTGACACTGTGGTATCAGCCAGTCCTGGCTTTTGTAAGACCACTATTACTGTCATTTCCTAGGTCTCCTCAGCCAGTGGGTGCCTCATGCCTCACTCATTTGCTAGCATACCTTAGATTGCTCTGCTCCTGCTGACACTTACCCATCTTAGTGGCTTTCTCCCAGCCTTTGCTTCCAGCCTTCTCAGCTGGTCTCAGCTTATATGTCAAAGCTCAGAGCTTGTCTTATAAGCAAGACCTTAGGGTGTATGTCGCTTCGCACCTTTGTCTCTCACATGGGCTCTGTCTCATGTGGGGCTCTCTTGCTTCAATTGAGTTTGATTCTCGTGGTGTTTTGTGGTAACTCACAGCTCACGGGCTCTCTCATGGAACTGGTGGCCCTTGGCCATGCTCCTCTACCAGGCGCTGGTTTCCACCTCCCTAAAGAACTTCCATCACAATGGTAGGTACTATGCATAGCATTATGCCAATGTTTAAAATGAAAGCATGCTACATATTTTATAGGTGTGGATATATTCATATAAGTGCATTAAAATTTTAAAATAGAGTAAAAGAATGCTCACTAACCTTTCTAGAGAATATATTACCATGAATGGAGGGAATGAACTAGAATGAACTAGAATTTGGGATGAGAACAAAGAGTTCTTGAGTTTCACTTGTAAGTTTTTGTTTATTTAAAAACCCAGCATAACTGGATATATGTCCAAAATGAATGAAGTCAATATGTCAGGAGTCATGTCAGATGGTATCCTCACTCTATAGTTCATCACACCGATCTTCACAGAAGCCAAGAAATAGACGCAATCTATGTGCCCATCAAGTATGACTGTGTAAAGAAAATGTGACACTTACCCATCATGAAATACTATTTGGTTTTTAAAATGGACTGAAAGGCTATCATTTGCTGCCACATAGAACTGATCAATGGAACAAGCAAGGCACAGGAACACTAGTACTATATAAGTTCTGTCACATTTTAAATTTTAAGATGTTGCTTTTATAATAGTTGAGTGTAATATGGTGCTTTTATTAGAGGCCAAGGAAAGATTGGTTAATGGCTACTCAGTTACAATTACATAGGAACCAGAAGATGTAGTACGCTGTACCATGACTACAGATAACAGTATTCTAAAAGTTGGGGAATTTGAAAACTTTCACCACAATGACATAACATATTTGAGGAGATAAATGTGCTTAGCTTGATTTAAACATTTCTTTATATATACTACACTGTATTTCATTAATTTGTCTACTTTGAATGTTTCATATAGTAGTTTCAATTTTCCTGCTCTAGGCAGTAGGTTTCCTGAAAATGTGCTCCAGAGAAACTGGGATGTAGTTCAGGTGGTAAAGAACTTACCTAGCATAAATGAGAACCTGAGTTTGAGCCCCAGCACCACATATTTTTTTTCTTTTATGGAAAAATCGATTCTTTTCTCACATAATACTTCCTGTTTATGGTTTCCTTTCCCTGAACTCCTCCCCAGTTCCTTCAAAACTCCCTTTCTATCTGGGTCCACTCCCTTTCTGTCTCTCATTAGAAAAGAACAGGCTTCTAAGAGATAATAAAATATAACAAAATGTAAAATATAATAAGATATTTTATGATATATATATATATAAAACACAATAAGATAAGACAAAAGTGGTTAAATCAAACTTAGACAGGACGAACCAACAGAAGGAAAAGACTCTATGAGAAAGCATAAGAATCAGAAATCCATTTGTTCACACACACAATAATCCCATAAAAACACTAAACTGAAAGATATAATATATATATTCTAAGGACCTGGCCCAGACCTGTGCAGGTCCTATGCATGCAGCCTCAGTCTCTGTGAGTTTATATAGTTGACTTAGAGGGCCTTGTTTTCCTGGTGTCCTATATCCCCCTGCTCTTATATTCTTTCCACTGCCTTTTGCATGGGGGTTCACTGATAATCCTATTTATGGCTTAGTGTTCCAAAATCTCTTTCTCTCTCTCTCTCTCTCTCTCTCTCTCTCTCTGTCTGTGTGTGTGTGTGTGTGTGTGTGTGTGTGTGTAAAATGTCTAGCCGTGGGTCTCTATATTTGTTCCTATGTGCTACAGGAGGAAGTTTCTCTGATGATGGCTGAGCAAGACACTGAATATGAGTATAGCAGAATGTCATTAGGAGTCATTTTATTAGTACGTTCTCTAGTCTGGTTCTTGGTCACCCAAAAAAAGTGTTATATATGGGTTTTATCTCATGGAGTAAACCTGAAGTCATTAAGTCATCAGTTATTGGTTGGTTACTTCCACAAGCTCCATGTCACTGTTGCCCTAGCATATCTTGTAGGCAGGACATCATTATCAAAGGTGGCAATCAGAGAGTTTGTGGCTTGCTTAGTGTACATTTCTCTTTTGGTAGCATACCTTCTTGTACCAAAGATGCTAGAATGTAGGGGTGAAGTCTCTATGTAGGCACAAACTCAACTTCTCTATCCAATGAGTTGTGTAGGTGTTGCTCTCAGCAGTGGGGCCTTGCTGTCAGTTTGTTTAGAACAACCTATTGCCTTGGCACCAGTCTGGCACCATGTAATGAATCCCTTGCCAATAATTAGATGTGAGATAATTTCAGTATTGGCTTTCAAGATGGTTTCTAAATAAGGGGAATTTTGGAGAGTAATTTAAAGACACTTGTTTCATTAATTCATTAATCACCAACTGTGGTGATTAATCTTCACTGTCAATTTGAATAGACTGGGAATCACCTAGGAGACACATTTCTGAGTACGTTTGTGAAGGAATTTCCAAAGGATTTTAACTAAGAGAAGGAAGACCTTCTTGAAATATAGGTAGCAACTTCCGATGGGCTGAAGTCTAAGACTAGCTAAAAAAGGGGGTGGATGAAGAAGCCAGCTGAGTACCAGAATTCATTGCTCTCTATTTTCTGATTGAAGATGAAATATGAGCAGATGGCTCACACTACTGACACCACAGTTGGGGGTGCTCTTGGCCCTACAGCTTTCACACCATCATGGACTATATCCCTTCTTCAATTGCAAGCCAAGATAAGCTCTTACTTTGATTTTTTTTGTCAGATTTTTGTCAAAGTAATGAGAATGGTTATGACAACCAAGAACTCACTTTTGATATAAATTCAAAATCATGCAGGAGGTAAAGGACATATATGTGGTGCCTCTGTAGTCAAGGAGGAATGGTTCTATAAGCCTCATGGGACTGATCTGTCTCCTTACTTTGTGCTTGTCCCCTTGACTTTCTCAATTCATTCCTGCAAAATGGAGACACCGTGCATCAACTTTTTTACCATGGTACTTGGATACCCACTAAAATGTTCTAAAGATTAGTCAGACTAGAGATAAGACTAACATAATCGAAGGGTAACACATTAGCAGTAGGTAACATGGTTTTAAAGGCACAGAGTTTTATAGAAGCCAGCAACACTATGTGATAAGCAGGCCACGTTGTCTGAGACTCATTGCTTTAGCTATTGTTAATAATTCATGAAGTGAACTTTGAAATAGTCACTTTGGTATGTACTTACACACACTGTTGGCATTTTATGCACAAATATATCATGCTGCTGTGTTTTGAACTGTCGAAACAGGTGGTGATTATTCGAACAGGAAATCTATTTATGTATGGAGGTGATCTCATTTGTGGAAGGGTATTTAGTTTGCATGGATCCAATTGGAGGGACTGAGATCTAGTTATCTCACACCTAAAACGTGGACCAAGATATTTAGGCTTCTTGTTTGTTGATATCTACAGGGGTTCTGCGCTATAGCATGAGGTCAATTGTCATTTACTTCTGTTCTGATCTATGCAAATATCCAAGGTGATGCAAACAGTGTAACAAACTTGGCAAGCCTTGTCCTCCTGGCCAATGAGAACATCATCTAACTGTAAGCATCCTGTAAGCATTAGATCACTGCCAATCTATTTTTTATGCTTATTTATTACTTCAGGTTACATCTCCATCACAGTCCCCTCCCTATTCCCGCTCCAGTCCCACCCTCCCACCCTCAACCCCCCATCTTCTTTACAACCCTCCCAGTCCCACCCTATTTTTTCATTCTTTTTTTCCTTTATTTTTTATTTCTTCAAGTTACATCTCAATCACAGTTCCCTCCCTATTCCCCCTCCAGTCCCACCCTCACACCCTCAACCCCCCATCCTCTTCCCTTTTTTTTTCTTTTAAGTTTAAGGTATATCTTATTTCCCCCTACAGTTTCTTCTTTCAGTCCAACAAATGGCTCTTTCTCTTATAATAATAAACACAATACAGTACAGCAGAGGTAATTAGGCCACAGTTATGAGGGTTATATGGCTTAATGTACATTCCCAATGACCAGTCCATATGTATTTGGTACCTGACTTTAACATTCTACTATCTAAACATCCCCATGAGTTTAAAGTTCTATATCTGACTCAACATTCATACTAATTGCAACACAATTTTAAAAGTATCTTCTTAGATGTATAACACTCTCTTGACTCCTAAACAACTCAAAATTTCATTATGAGACTTTATTTATCTGTTCTTCAATCACCTCAGAGACCTGAGAGGGATAAATATATCTGATTTTATAGGAAGTACAGGGTCTGCAGCTTCCCAAACTAAGAAATGACATACCAGTGGCTGCCTGGACAGTTTCTATTTTCTCTCCATACATTACAGCATCGCTTTTCAGTAGTTTGGTCCCGCTTCTCTGACTGACATTGATTGTAGCGCAGGGGTTATGAAGGACTTACCTACCCTGTCTTGGCAGAGCTAGGCTGTCGACTTACCTGCTTCCAGGTTTTGTCCTTTTTGGACAGCATTCTGTCTACAGTTGGAGCAAGGGGCTTTTCCTACCAAGAGATATGCTTGTGACTAATTCAGTCATCTCCCACTGGAGATTCTTTGATGCTCATCTTCTACTTGGAGGAGAATAGGGGGTGCTGTCAGGAGTTGGACCTGGGTTCAAAGTCCAGCCCCGACCTGGCACTTCACAGCTGTCTGTAACTGTGGGTCTTGTGGCTCACGCCTTTCATCCCAGCACTGGACCGGCAGAAACAGGCAGATCTCTGTGTGTTCAAGGCCAGCTTGCTCTACACAGCCGCGAGTCCAGGACAGCCAGGGCTACACAGAGAAACCCTGTCCCCACCCTATTTTTATGCTGATACTTTTTAAGGTACTGCTGCTGCTGCTGATCCCTACTGTGAGTAAGAAACAGTGATATTTATTAACAACCATCCTGACTACAATCAAAAGCATTGCTGCCATTACCTCAAGCCTGCTTGATATCTAAATCAAAAGCAAGAGCTAGTAAGCCAAATATTAACAATGATGTAAATAGATCAGTGGATATTAGGTAGCCAAGTGTAAACAGAAAGACACATTTTAATATTTACATATCTTCCATAAGCAAGGTAGATTATAAGAAAGTGAAATTGCTTAAAGACATAAGATATTTGACTGTTTTTTCTATTATTACAGAAAAACCTTACAGCAGGCATGAACGTAACACAAGCAGTGATTGACTAACATATAACATGTTACTTCATTCTTAACTAGAATTAGGTTATTTTCTCAAGAAGGGCCTAGGGTCTCTGAGAGAAGGGTGGATTTATTTCAATGGAGTATGCAACTTCCACTAAGAGGTACCAAATAACATCTGGAAGCCAGATGGATTTCATTAATGCAGCTGGACCTTTGAGTGCTCACTGTCCCAGTTCACCTGATCATCACACTTCACCTCTGAATGATACAGGTTTGTGTTTTGCAAGATTGATTTTTTTAATGCTATGTGGTTGCTTATGGTAGAAATTTTTACTATGTGACTGTTACTATTTTACTCTAGCTTGTATTACTGCTAATGCTACTATGATTACATTACACACACCGAGAACTTGAGAGTGTGTCAGAAGCTGTGCTTTGCATAACCAACTGCCGAATTGTTACAGCCACCTTGGGACATAGGCATTATTATTATTATTATTATTATTATTATTATTATCCTCATATGATATGAGATTCAGAGAGGTTAGGTAACTTTCCCAGTCATTCAGGTAGATTTGGATTCAGGCCCGAGTTTGTTATTATTATTTTTTCAGTCTCAAAGCCCCAGTACTTAACTACTGCATTATACTTCTTTTTCTTATATTTTCCCTATCATTCATTGGTAATCTAATTTGAAACAGAAATGTGGCTGGAGTGGGTGGGTGGATGGATCCTGCCCCCTTGTGCTACTTCTTTCCCCTCCTCTCTTCAACAAAGGGAGTTCAAATGCTGGCCAACAAGAGTACACTGCTAAGAAGCCTAGAAAAGGAAGAAGCCTGTCTTCACTAAGGATCTGTTTACACATTTAATTAAGGAAGTTTAATGAGACTTTTTCTGATGTGCTTTAGGACACAGAATGGAAACTAATACTGTTACATGCTTGTAATGCAAATGTGTTCTGTGCTTAATAACTGGAGAATGGAGCACATTATTGATGCAACCTGGACTAGAAGTGTGGCCAAACATTCAACTTGAAGTAAAAAAGAAAAGAAAAACAAAGACCCAACTGAAAAAATTAGACTAAAATTAGTTAATGCAGAAATTAGCAAACCCAAAGAAAACTGTAACCTCTTTTCCCAACAAAATGCAGCTGTTTAAAGATTTCATGTCTAAATTGGAACTGACATATAGTTATCTATCACTTTTATATTCATGATAGTACTGGAGTCATTTTAACTGAATGCACTTAGTCATGTATGATTGAGTGGCAACTGATAGATCCATAATTATAAGGACATACCTACTGAAACTCCAGTATCTAAAGTCATTTCAGTTTTCCCTCTAAACCTGAGTAATAATCTAAGTTTAATACAAAAGGAATAATAAAACATCTGTTGTTGGATCTCCAGTTTCAGAATCAAAAAGAAGTTGCTTTGTTTTGGTTTCATTTGTTTTGTTGATGTTCAAAGACTGAGGGTGGACTACATTATGTGCCTCAGTTATGGCCCATCATCACCACTAATCTCCACAAACTCTACTGTCTATCTACCTTTATATCTACATATTTACCTATATACCCACCTATCATCTATCTATGCATCCATTACTTATTTCTCATCTATCTCTCTATCTATCATCTATCTATGTATCTGTCATCTAAAATTCTTTATATATTTATCTAACCATCTATTATATATCTATCATTATCTATAATCTATCCAATGATCTGTTTATCTATCTATCTATCTATCTATCTATCTATCTATCTATCTATCCATCTATCTATCTTTTACCAAGCAATCAACTTTCTGCTCATTTAATTTTATCCTTGGTCTCACATTTGTTCACTTTCCTTTACTGTAGGTAGTCATTCAAATGCATTCTTAAATTAATTAATTAATTAATTTATTTATTTATTTATTACTTCAGGTTACATCTCCATCATAGTGTCCTTTTTCCACCCCTCCCAGTCCCGCCCTCCCAGAGATGGCTCAGCCATTAAAGGCTAGGCTCACAACCAAAAACATTCAAATGTATTTTATGTTCATAACCTTACTTATGTGTAGGGGTTAGATAAATTAGATTTAGAAAATATATAGGAGTTTCTGATACTGTCTCTTAATTCGGGGCATGAACAACATTATCAGCATGAAGTCAGGAAAAACAGGAAAGACTTAATAGACTGAAAAACAAGGTTGAAGTCAGGAAAAACAGGAAAGACTCAATAGACTTGAAAAAACAAAGTATCTGGCCTGACATTGTTTTCAGCTGCTAAGTGGGTGGAGCCCAAATTAAGCTGAAACAGAGTTCCTCCTATTTAAGGACAGTGCATGGAGCCCAGAAAAAGAGGCCCCTGATGCTAGAGAGCTCCAAGAGTCCTGCTGAAAAAAGGGCTGGCCAGTGATGGCCAGCTCTCTCCCTGAAGCAGAAAGAAGCCGGTGAGCAAAGAAAGCTTGAGCAAGACACCAAAAGGCCAAGGACTAAACCCTGTGGCTCAGCTTTTGCCTAGAGGGGTTTGATCTGTCCAAACAGTGGCCTAAAAGAAATTGTGCCTGGCTTTAAGGACTGAGGCAGAGCAGCTGAGTTCCTGATTCAAAAGAAGTAAGTTGGCCTGCAGACGGCTGGGGTCTCCCACAGAGAAGAAAGCATGAAGCCTTATTTAAGGTGAGACTGCAATAACCAACTTACCCTGACGAACCTGCCTGCATCTGAGAGATCCAGAAAAAGGACTGCTAAGTGTGTTAAAGAGTCTACCCCCGAGACTGGTTTCCTGACGACTGAGGACCTGCCCCAGAGACTGTATCATTCTAAAAGGGTATGAAAGTAGTTGTTATGATTATCAATAGGTTTAGTGGATAGGTTAAAGGGGTTGTAGGAATTTATAGGATTAATAGTTAAGAAATTGTTGGTGTTTGTTATAAGTGAATTTAGTCATAAATAAATAAGTGTTAAATAATAATTTAAAAGTTCGGTTACACTTATGTTTTTTTCAAAATCTCTACAATTTTGGGGGGCATGAATTTTTCTGTGTGTGTGTGTACATGCAAATGTGTGTATAAAGTCTACATATATGTGAGTAGATGTGCTCATGCACAGGAGCCAGAGGAGGACATTGGATATCCTGTTGTATCACTCTATAGCTTACTCCCTTGAGACAGTGTGTCTTAGTGAAACCAGAGAGAGTCTGTCAAATCCCAGATATCCTTCTGTCTCCATACTCTGTGACACTGGGGTTACAGGTGTGTGGAACATGCCTAGCCTTTTATGTAGGTGCTGGAGATTTGAACTCACTCCTTCATGGTTTTAGAGTAAATACTGTTGCTCATTGAGCTAAATTAAATTGTTTGTTTAAAACAAATCTCTGTGTGTATGTATTTTTAACTTTTATAATTGACACTAAGCTGTAGACCTTATTTGGCATTTGATTTCTTATATTTTCTTTGTGTGAGTACACACACATACCAAACACATACCACACACATATGTATATGTAATATTACACCTATGACCATATATATGCACATCTTCAAAGCATAATAATAAAAAGTAATACTCTTCTTTCTTTTTCTTTTGCAAAAAGATCTATAGTTCAGGCTAGACTTAAATTCACCTTCAACCTAAAGTTTGTCCTGACCACAACTTGTTCAAGAATAAAGATAGAGCAGAGATTGAGGGAATGGCCAACCAATGATTGACCCAACTTGAAACCAACTCCATGGGAGAGAGCCATTGTCTACCACTATTAATGATACTCTGCTATGCTTGCAGACAGGAGCCTAGCATACATGCCATCTGAGAGGCTTCATCTCGCAGATAATGGAAACAGATGCAGAGACCCACAGTCAAACATTAGGAACTCAGGGAGTCTTGTAGAAGAGTTGGGGGAAGGGTTGAGGGAGCTGGAGGGGCCAAGAACACCAAAAGAAGACCTACAGAAACAACTCATCTGGGCCAATTAGGGGCTCACAGAGAATGAACTACCAAGCAAAAAGCATGCATTGACTGAACCTAGGCCTCTTATACATATGTAGCTAATGGGTAACTTGGTCTTCATGTAGGTCCCCCTAACAATTGGAGTGGGGGCTTAGACTCTGTGCCCTTACTTTAGATCCCCTTTCCATAGCTGAGATTCCTTGTCTATCCTCAGTGGAAGAGGATGCATTTAGTCCTCATGCAGCTTGATCTACTAGGTTGGGTTGGTACATTGGTATGTTGGTACGACTGGTGGTGGGGAGCAGGGGATGTGGTAGAAGTTAGACCTCTTTAGTGAATTAGTATGCAGTTCAGCTTAGCATCTGTCAACACGTAAGGAGGAGCTTGGCACCCCTTTAACTTGCTGAAATGGACAAAGCCCAGTTGAAGTCAACACGAAATGTCCTGTTGAAGGGGTATAGCAAAGAAACCGTGCAACCCCTAGATGGCGTCGTTTGCCACAAGAAGATATCACCTCCAGACCACCAAGGATCACAAGATGATGTAATACATAAACCAAAGAGCTCCACAGTGTGCTCTCTTTTCCTGCTTCCTCTTGTCCGCACAAGCTGAGGAGTCCAAAAGTGAAAGACTTTTTACTACAACTTGATCCAAGAAAGACCTTTTGCCATAATTCAGCCTATTAAGTCTGGCAGCAAAGGAGAGCAGAGTTCAGAAGCCACTTGAAGGAGCTTTAGGCTGTGAAGCCTACACAGGCTAAGGAGTCTCATCTGATGGAAGAAGCTGACCTCAAGCTAGTGACTGGAATGGGCTGAACTTTATAAGCTGGTCACAATCTGCTGGTTGAGGTAAACTGGCCATACAAACTGGAAAAGTTAGTCCCAAGGACACTAAGCTTGAAAGAGACTGCCTAGTAGGACGGCAGTATCCACATTGCTGAAACCAAGTTACCCTGCATGGTTCTACACTAAGAATATTAATATCCTTTTAAGAAAATTAAAATAGAGTTAGTTAGGTATTCTTAGATAGGTTTTAGGGTGTTCTTAGATAAGTGTTAGGTTTTAGGTATTAGGATACAGGATATAGGTGTTTAGTAGGTGTTTGTTAAGTACTAATAAATATAAGTGTTTTAAATAAAAATTTTCTGTTACAAGGGGAGGGGGAGATGGTGGGAGGGAATGGTCAGACTCAGAGGAGAGGAAGGAAGGGAGCTGCTATCGGGATGTAAAGTGAATAAATAAGTAAATTATTGAAGAAAAATTTCTTGAGATCAGCATATTACTTAAGAGGATGACATGGGTAACAATCCACATATCTATTGTCTTTGTGTTAAGATACCTGAATTTCTGTCCCAGCTCATTTTCACATTAACTATATGATTCTGAAAAGTATATCCTAGGTTTCATCTATAAAATAAGCAAGTTGGACTAGGTAAGGCCTAACGTCATATCCTGGGGCAGTGGTTCACATCTTTATTTCTTGCATTCAGAGGCAGAGGCAGGAGAATCATGATTCCAGACTATTGCCAGCTACATAGTGAATTTAAGGTCAGTCTGTTATGCCCAAGAACCTGTCTTGAAAGAATAAAGTAAAATAAAATATGGAGCATGACTATCTTAGACTAATATTATTTGCATTTGTGATTCTCAATGAGTACTCTATTCCTTCTCTTCTCTATGTGTCTTCCAATTATTTTAGGGGAAAAAAACCTGCTAAAAACAAAAAGAGTAGAGTACATTTTTTTCATGAGTGTTGGAAGATGAGAGACTTAGGAGCAGAATAAGGGGTGATAGATACCTTGGAGATCTGAGCCAGGAAGTTTAGAGACATTCATAGACTTGAGAAAGCTAGTGTTGACTGTTCACAAAATTCAGAAACACAAATATGTCATGTTCAACAGATAATGAAAGGGACCCTGGAAGAGAAGCCAAATTCACCAAGCAGGGTGAATAATTTTTCCCCAAAATATTATGCTTGAGCAGTTTTTCTGTGGAGCTTTGTGTTTGTGTTTAAAGTGAGCACATATTCAGCTGAATGAATGTGTTCAATGTCTTTTGTACACATATCTGAAAAGAACCCAAATAGCCCAAGACAGATATGGTGACATATTTCAAAACTATTATTTAATGTGCATAACTGAATTTTCTCCACGGATATTGCAACATCCTCAGCCTAATTCTCAACTGCCTGCTGGGACTGAAGGGGTTTGGGAGACCATTGATCCAAGTCTGAAACTGGCTTAGCATCAGGAAATGAGCTGCAAATGCGTCATCATTCTGGCTAGGGAAGGCCTGCTGCATGGCAGGATTTAGCATCACCTCAGTACAACCTTAACAGTTCACTTGCCAAGACTGTAAACTTGGCTTTTTCCAATTCTGTCTCCAGATCCCTCGATTCCTCCTGTGCATTACCAGCTCCACCTCATGTCCCAGGGAACTGGGTTCCTAAGAACTTTTATGTAGTACAGCCGCCTCTGCACGTAGTCTTAGTGCTGTCTACTGCCAAGCCCTGTCCTATGGGGAATGTAAGTTTTAGACCAAGGTCAAAATTTGGCTAGGACATTCACTGCACATGTATCCTTGGGAAAAATATGATCCAAGATCATAACTCAATTGGAGAGATCAACGAGGAGGCTCAGGGAGGTGAAACAATGTACTCTGCTCATGTAGGTACTATGAACTGGAGATGGAATGAGAAAGCCAGTCACTTTTTTGACCACTAATTAGGTGTTCTTTGGATAGGGGAGATGCTTTTCTTGAGAATGTTCCACCACAATTTTCCAAAATAGACTTAAGGAAAGATACCCTGGGATAACATGTCACAAAGAAAAGGCTCTGTGAAATAAGACAAAGCAGGGGGCTTCAATACTGTGCAGAAACCAAAAAGTGTATGACCTTAAGGAAAGAAACAAAGCTTTACTTGATATTGATAAGGCCACTCTAGCTTTCTCATAAACATGGTTAGCATAGAATATCTATTTTTCTTCTCTTTAGCCCTGACTGCCTTGCTATGAGGGAAGATGAACTTGAACTCCTAATCCTTTGCCCTGCATCTCCTGAGTGCTGGAATTATAGGCATAAACCACCACAGTCAGCTAAAGTATCTTTGTTGATGGCTCTACTTTTACTATTTGTGTTTTTCTATTTAAGGAATGTTTGTTTTGAGCAGAGTGTAATAATTACATGGCATATTTAAATCCATTATCACATTCTAAATTAGAGTGCTTAGTTTATATATATTTAATGTGATTATTGACATAGTTAGACTGTTGTTGCCTTTTTTCTGTTTGCTTTCTCTTTTCCAGTTTTCTTTTATGCCTTTATTTCTTGATTTAGTATCTTTATGAGCATTCTTCCTCTCTATCTTTGCCTTCCCAATTCTTTCTTGTGATATTTCTGTGGTTGTCTTATCATTTATACTATGCATCCTCATCACATTCTGATTTTAAGTGACACTGAAATATTTCATATGTATAGATAAGAATCCTATGGGACAACTATAGAGCTTGGTTCTTGTAGTGCTGGCTTGACCTGTTAAAAGTCCTGTGTTTCATACTCAGCACTTAAGAGAACTGGGTATGCTGAGGAAGTCTGCAAGGCTGGACCATCTGTGCTCCTTCTCTTCTTTGGTGTCTGATCTGTTTTCTTCTGAGGTTTCAGTTGTCCAGCTGTCCCTGGATTCCTTAGATGGATTCTTTAAACCTCCTGAAAAGATAAGAACAGAGCCCTGCCCTAATCCTAACTCTGAAACACTACCTTTTTTTTGGGGGGGGGGAGGTCAGGTAATATTTTTCCTGGAGAAAATTTGTTTTTTTTGACAATATAGAAAGTATTATCTTTCAATTCGAATTAAAAAAGAAATTATTTTGTTATTTTGGAGCTAAACAAACCTTTAAGTGTATATATTTTGAGATCTCAAAGGACAATTTGTTTGAATTTCAGCATGCCTTTTTTAAGTAGCCTTTAAACTTAAATCCTTCCAAATCCTATGTGCCTGTCTCTGCATTCTAAGTATTGGGATCAAAGACATGTGGTTCCTAACTGATGGGATTAAATATGTGCTCCTCCACCCCTGCATTGAAGTTTTTCTCTATTTAGAGCTTGTTTGTGTCAGTCTGACCTTGAGCTCTGAGATCTGCTGGTTTCTGTTTCTAGTGTGTTGGGATTAAGGGTGTATCCTTCTCAAATAATGGGATTACATGTAGAAAAAAATTTGTTAAATTACCTTAGGTTCCATTTATAAAAATGATTAATTAAATTGTTTACCAGTATTTATATTATTGTTAAATGGTCTGGCCATTGTTAATCTTTAAGCAGCCATTATAAATGAATATACACAGATACCACATGGATTTTAACAAGCCTATGCCTGGGTTGTGCAATCTTGGCCCATCTAAGCTAGCTATTAAATTTATTGCAAAAATATGACCACATATATACATATGTCCCCTTGGACTGCCATTCTCCACCATATGCCGATGTTCCTGGCCATGTGGAATGAAGTTCTTTTTTCTTTTTTTTTAAATACTTTATTTTTTTTCTTGAAGTTACATCTCAGTCACAAACCCTTCTCTATTCCCCCTTCCTATCCTGCCCTTCCACCTTCTTTCCCCCAGCAGTTTCCCCTTTCAGTCCAACAGATGGTTCCTTCTCTTATAACAGTAAATACTATACAAAACAACAGATATAAATATGCCACATTTATGAGAGTTAAATGGCCCAGTATACCTTCCCAATGTCCAGTTTATACATATTTGGCCCCTGACTTTAACATTCTACTATCTAACCATCTCCATGAGTTTAATGGTCTATATCTGACTCAACATTCATACTAACTTGCAACACACTTTTAAGAGTATCTTCTTAGATCTATAACACCCTCTTGATTCCTAAACAACTCAAAATTTAACTATGAGACTCTAGCTGTCTATTCGTCAACCACCTCAGAGACCTGAGATGGATAAATATATCTGCTTATATAGGAAATGCAGGGCCTGCAGCTTCCAAAACTAAGAAAGGACATACCAGTGACTGCCTGGACAGTTCCCATTTTCTCTCCATACATTCCTGCATAAGTCTTCAGCCTTTGGGTCCTGTTTCTATGACAGACATTTGTTGTACAGCAGGGATTATGAAGGACTTACCTACCATGTCTTGGCAGAGCTAGGCTGTCGACTTCCCTGCTACCAAGTTTTGTCCTTTTTGGACAGCAGTCTGTCTGCAGTTGGAGCAAGGGATTTTTTCATGCCAAGAGATAGGCTTGCCACTAATTCAACCATCTCACACTGGAGATTCTTCGATGCTTATCTTCTACTTGGAGTAGAATAGGGGGTGCGGTCAGGATCTGATATGTCTCGATATAAAAAAAAAGAAAATCTTAATTTAAGATAACATCTTTGAATGCCATATTCTGCAGATCTCTTGGGGTTTTTGAAGATGTCCTATCCATCTCTTGTATTTAGATAAGCAAATGTTGCTTGTCTCTTAACAACGTGATTACTGAGTAGTTTAGAGAATATCTGTGATAGACTGTCATAGTAGCTAACAAAGTGACATGTTTGCATGACTAGGAGTTTGTTTTACTTAACTATCCTAGACAGTTTTAGACGGTTGGTATCCAGAGGCCAGAGCTTCACATTTTATTTTTAAGTATCTCTAGGTATGATACCATTAGGAAGCGTTACCTTTAATTTTGTATCAATATACAAAGATCTATTCAATTGTGGTTAAATATACTCTTAATTATGTATCAATATACAAAGATCAATGCCTATGTAGCCCAATACAATCTTAATATTATGTCTATATACAAGGATCAATACCATTGGGGCCAACAATAATCTTAATTTTGTATCAATATACAAAGATCAATGCCAATATAATCCAATACAATCTTATTTCTGCACAATAAACAATGGTCAATACCACTTTAGCCAAATATACTACTAATTTTGTATCAATATACAAAGGTTTAAGGGTATATTCAATAATCTGCCCCTTCTTGGACCTTCCTGTGCTCTGTCTATGTCTCATTTTTCTCAAGTCTATGCACTCCTACATAGGAGAGGAAGCAGGATACAGAAAAGGAAAAGTAGGAAGTCCCTGGGTCTAACCTCCAAAACCCATTAAACAGGACCATTTATCAGCTTGTAATCTCTTCCCCTAAATATCAGGGTTTTCAGTTATCCTTCAAATAACCAAAAAGAAGGGCGGAGAAACACCTTCCCCACCCTCTGGGCATGGGACGTCTCTCTTTTAAATTGACTTCCTGCTGATTTGGGTTGTAGTTAACCTGTTTGGGGCCCGAACCAAAATGGAAAAAATGGTTAAAAATGTTAGTACACTCCTTTTATGTTCAGTCCTTCTGATCTCAGCTGTTTAGATGACCTAAGGAGTTTGTAGTCAGAAGCTGATCTTGCAGGCTTCACTGAGGTTCCGGCCGGGGCATTGTGTAGAGCTGAACGGTCCCAGTGACATTGGATTACCGTGGTTGCAGGCCCCGGATGGAGACAGCTATTGAGGAAGTCTGCCAGGCTGAATCAACTGGGTCACTCGTCCTCCTTGTTTCCTGCTTCTGCTCTCTGCTGAGGTTTCCGCTGTCTAGCCGTCCCCGGACTCCCCGAATGGACACTTCGATTCTCCTGGAAAGATAAGAACAGAGCCCTGCCCCAATCACAACCCTGGGACCATTACCCTCTTTTTTTTTGGGGGGGGGCTAGGTAATACTTCTCCTGAAGCAAATTTGGCCTTTTGACAACATACAAATCGTTTTCTTTCAATCCGGGTTAAAGAAGAAATCATTCTGTTACCTTGGAGCTAAACCAGCTCCAGTGTATATAATTTGAGATCCCAAAGGACAATCTGCCTGCATCGAGAAGGTCTTTTGTGAGTAGCCTCCAAACCTAGGTCCCTCCAAATCCCATGTGTGTGTCTCTGAACTCTAATTATTGGGATCAGAGACCTGTGGTTCCCATCTGAAGGGATCAAAGATGTGTTCCACCACTCCTGGATCGAAGTCTTTCTCTATTTAGAGTTTGCCCTGCATCAGGCTGACCCTGAGCTCCGAGATCTGCCCGTTTCTGTCT
>CAJQZJ010037491.1:734902-770762 GCA_907164525.1 Lophiomys imhausi
GTAGGTTAGTCCTTCACAATCCCTGCTCTACAATAAATGTCTGTCAGAGAAACAGGGCCAGAAGGCTGAAGACTGATGCTGGAATGTATGGAGAGAAAATGGGAACTGTCCAGGTAGTCACTGGTTTGTCATTTCTTAGTATTGGAAGCTGCAGGCCCTACACTTCCTATACAATCAGATATATTTATCCTTCTCAGCTCTCTGAGGTGGTTGAAGAATAGAGAGCTTGAGTCTCATAGCTAAATTTTGAGTTGTTTAGGAATCAAGACGGCGTTCTAGATCTAAGAAGATGGTTATAATAGTGATGCAAGTTAGTATGAAAACTAAGTCAGTTATAGAACTTTAAAGTCATGGAGATGTTTAGAAGGTAGAAGGTTAAAATCAGGGGCCAAATATGTATGAATGGGGATATAGATTTTTAAAGTAATGCCCGAATATTTTCTGGATCTCCTCAATGTCTGTTGTTATTTCTCCCTTTTCATTTCTGATTTTGTTGATTTGGGTTCTTTCCCTTTGCCTTTTAGTTAATTTGGCTAGGGGTCTGTCTATTTTGTTGATTTTCTCAAAGAACCAACTCTTGGTTTCATTGATTCTTTGTATAGTTCTTTTTGATTCTAAGTTGTTGATTTCAGCCCTAAGTTTGATGATTTCCTGCCTTCTGCTCTTCTTGGGAGTGTTTGTTTCTTTTTTTTTCCAATTCACCCAGCTTAGCTGTTAGTTCACTAATATGAGCTGACACAATTTTCTTTTTGAAAGCACTTAGTGCTATGAACTTTCCTCATAGCACAGCTCTCATTGTATCCCATAGGTTTGGGTATGTTGTGTCTTCATTGTCGTTGGATTTTAAGAAGTCTTTGATTTCCTTCTTTATTTCTTCCCTGACCCAGTGGTCATCCAGTAAGGAGCTGTTCAATTTCCATGTGTGTGTAGGCTTTCTGTTGATTCTTTTGCTGTTGAAGACCAGCTTTATTCCGTGGTGGTCTGATAAGATAAAAGGTGTTATTTCAATTTTCTTGTATCTATTGAGACTATCTTTGTGTCCAACTATGTGGTCGATTTTGGAGAAGGTTCCGTGGGGTGCTGAGAAAAAGGTGTATTCCTTTGTGTTTGGGTGAAACGTTCTGTAGATATCTGTTAGGTCCATTTGTTTCATGATCTCTGTTAGACTCAATATTTCTCTGTTTGTCTTCTGTCTTGATGATCTGTCCATTGTTGTGAGTGGGGTGTTGAAGTCTCCCACTACTAATGTGTTGTGATCGACGTGCGCTTTAAGTTTTAGAAGTGTTTCTTTTACGAAAGTAAGTGCCTTTGTATTTGGGGCATAGATGTTCAGTATTGAGATTTCCTCTTGATGAATATTCCCTTTAATGAGTATATAGTGCCCTTCTTTGTCTTTCTTCATTAACTTCAGTTGGAAGTCTGTTTTGTTTGATATTAGGATGGCTACTCCAGCTTTCTTCCTGGGTCCATTTGCTTGGAAAACCTTTTCCCAGCCCTTTATTCTGAGGTAGTGTCTATCTTTGGTAGTGAGATGTGTTTCTTGTATACAGCAAAAGGAAGGGTCTTGCTTGTGGATCCACTCTGTAAACCTGTGTCTTTTTATTGGGGAGTTGAGTCCATTGATGTTGATGGATATTAGTGACCTGGAGTTGTTATTTCCCATTAGTTTTGTATAGGTGGTTGTCCTGTGCCTCTTTTGGATTAGTTGCTGAGTGGTTTTCTATTCCTTTTGTTTTCTTGGGTGGAGTTTTCTTCTCTGTGTTGGGATTTTCCTTCTAGATTTTCTCTAGGGCTGGGTTTGTGGGTAGATATTGTTTAAATTTGATTTTGTCATGGAATATCTTGTTTTCTCCATCTATGTTGATAGAGAGTTTTGCTGGGTAAAGTAGTCTGGCTGGGCACCTATGATCTCTCAGGACTTGTAGTATATCTGTTCAGAACCTTCTAGCTTTTAAAGTTTCTGAGGAGAAGTCAGGTGTAATTCTGATTGGTCTGCCATTGTATGTGACTTGACCTTTTTCTCTTACAGCTTTTAATATTCTTTCTTTGTTCTGTACATTTGGTGTTTCAATTATTTTGTGGCGAGAGGAGTTTCTTTTCTGATCTAATCTGTTTGGTGTTCTGTAAGCCTCTTGGATTTTTATTGGCATCTCTTTTTTCAGGTTTGGGAAGTTTTCCTCTATGATTTTGTTGAAGATATTTCCTGGACCTTGGAGTCGGGAGTCCTCTCTTTCCTCTATACCAATAATTCTTAGGTTCCGTCTTTTCATTGAGTCCTTGATTTCTTGGATGTTGTGGGTGAGAGATTTTTTTAGCCTTCTCATTTTCTTTGGATGTTGTACTGATTTCTTCCATCGAATCTTCCATGCCTGAGATCCTGTCTTCCATCTCTTGCATCCTATTTTTGATACTCACATCCGTAGTTCCTGTTCTCATCCCTTGATTCTCCACTTCCTCTTTTAACTCTGACTGTGTTTTCTTTATTGTTTCTATTTCTATTTTCATGTCTTGTATGGTTTTGTTCGTTTTGTACATTTCCTTCTCCCGCTTGCTTGCTTTTGTATGAAAATCTTTCATTGCTTTGTCCTTTTCCTGTTCAATCTCTGTCACCTTGGCTTGGATCTCTTTAATGGTGTTGTTCGTTGTTTTGACTTGTAAAATTGTGGCTTCTTTGAATTCCTTCATAGATTTAAGTTCTTCTTGAAGGGACTCTGTCACTTTCCGTAATGCAGAATTGTCAACGTTTTTATGTGTTTCTGTTGGTGTGAGGTCATCTGAATTGGATGAGCTAGGATAATTCTGCTTTGTTGGAGTCATAATTCCTTGATTTCTATTTTTTCTTGGACCTTTGGCCATTGGATGTGTTTAGCTGTCTGTTCTTGTCGTTTTCCGTGCTTGGATCCACAGGGGATGCTTTGGTGCAGGGGACGAGTTACTTGGCTATCTTTCGTTGCTTACAGGGGGATTTCAGGGTCACTGTGGTTTTAATCGCCTGAAGCACTGTGAGCTGGTGCAGCCTATTCCCAGGTTGTGAGTAATGGACCGGGATTGTTTCACTGCTCCCAATTCAGACTTTTCTATGTTGCACTCTGAGTTATCAGCCTGTAATGGTTCTAATGGTATTGACCTGTTTGCCCAGGCACAGATTCTGTGGGCTCTGTTTGTCGTCACGGAGGCTGACAGGGTCTGGCTCCACACCTAATATGTCTCGATTTTCCAGAATACCTCTATGGTCCCCTGACTTCTGCTTTCTCACTAGGCTTCTCGCCACAGGCCTGATCCCTGTGCTTGATTCCCACCCTGTCTGCCCAGCCGCGGGTCTCCCTCCCTAGCTGCTCGGCCGTGGGTGCACAGAGCCCCGGATCCTCCGGCCACCTGAGTGGGCCTCTCGCCCCAGCAGCTCAGCCATGGGTGCGCGGATCCCTGGCCCCGCCCACGCTGGTCTCCCTCCCCAGCTGAGCTGCCGTGGGTGCGCGGGAATTCGGCCCCTCCCGCCCGCCTGAGCCTACTTCCCACCCTGATTACTTTACCCACCAGCGGCTTCCCGCTCTCTCGGAACCTCCTCTTCTCGAGCGGCTGCGGACCACCTGCCGAGCACCCTGTTTCTTCCTTGCTAAGACTTCCACTATCCCGCAAAGTTTCTTAAGTGGCTATAAGTTCTTCCTGAGGTGTGGGTAGCCCAGTAGGCTAGTGGGTGATCGCCAGGTGGCCTCTGATTCTGCCTGCTGTGAGTTGGGATCAATCTTACCAGGTGCCTCTCCAAATGGGAGTTCCCGAATCCCGGTTTTAGTGGCTTCCGTGTCTGCGAGAGATGGGGCGAGAGCCTTACCCTGGGACTTTTAACAGTCCCTTGGGAGCTGTGAATGTTCCTGGGGGAGGGTCCTAGTCCCTCCGGTTTTTGCACAGTGCCCAATAACTCTGTGTTTTTTATGGCTCTTTTTTCCCGCGTTCAAAATGCGTCAATGTAGGTCGCCGCCATCTTGGCCCGCCAAAGTTCTTTTTGCTAACCAATGGCGTGTGTCTTCTTCTTCCTGCTCCTGGGTGGAATGAATTAATCCTCTGTCTAAAGTGCAGGCTTCCTGTTCTAATCTCAGGAAGTCTCACTTTTCTCTGTCTTTGCCCAATCTCTGGCCTTATCCATTTTATTTAACCAATCAGAGTCAATGAAAGTAACAGACAGCAAGCAGGACAAATTAATTAACATTTAGAATGCTTAATGCTACACCATCAATTAAGGGTGTGCACCATCACCACCCTGTTCCTTGTAACTATAAAATTTATAAGACAACTAACCCTATAGTGATCCTCCTGTCTCTGCTGGAGTTAAAGGCATTGTCTAACACCATGCATTTCATGTATTTTACCTTAGTTCCAAATTTTTTCAACTCTTGGAGGTGTAGAAAACAAGATTGAACAGCAATAACCTTTAATTTATTTACTTTTTGGAAATCAATCTGGAGATATCTTAGAAAATTGGGAATAATTCTACCTCAAGACCCAGCCATTCCCCTCTTGGGCATATATTTCAAAGATTCTAAATGAAACCACAATGACATTGCCTCAACAATGTTCATAGCAGCTTTATTGGAAATAGCCAGAAACTGGAAGCAACCCAGATGTCCTTCAACTGAAAAATGGATAAAAAAAAACCGTGGTTCATTTATACAATGGAATACTACATAACTATCAGAAATGAGGAAATCATGCAATTTGAAACCAAATGGATGGAGCTAGAAAAGCTCATCCTAAGTGAGCTGACGCAGTCCCAGAAAGAGAAACATTGTATGTATTCCCTTATAAATGGATATCAACCATACATCACAGGATAACTATCCTACAACCCAAACACCCAAATAGATAGGAATTTAGCATATCTATCCTAGGAAAAATTCTATCCACCAGTGAGTCATGGAATCTGCTGCAGGTTAGTGGAACACCACATCCTAGATGGTGTGCCTTATCAAGCTCCAGTACAAGTGGAAGCTCTTGGCCATCACATGACGCAAGATCTGAGGTTGTATGATATGTAAGGCCCACCTCATCTGAGGAGAAGGAGAGTACCAAGTAGAGGAACAAGGAGGGAGGGAGGGAGGGAGGGAAGGAGAGAGGGAGGGAAGGGGAGAGGAAGGGAAGGGGAGAGGAAGGGAGGGACCAGGAGGGGAGAGGGGAGGAAACTATGTTCTAGAAGTAACTTGAGAAAACAAAATAATACTTTTTTAAGAAAAGAGTTAATAAGCTTAAAATATATAATAAAATACAATATAAAATTTTCAAACCATAATTTACCAAAGGTGTACTTGCCTTACTGGAATGAAAGGAAAATGGCCTTAATTTCAGATTAGAATGTTAGACTACAGGTGGCCACATAGATTATACAAACTTGATAGCAGCTTAAAAGGTTTTTTTTTTGTTTTGTTTTGTTTTTTGTAGATATATAGGATATTTTCATGGTTTGGCATTAAAAAGCAGGCTTTGTTTTTTTTTGGGGGGGGTATTTTTTTGCAAGATATTTTGTCAGGTGTAGGATTCTAGCCAAACAATTTTTTCCTCTTTTTATTATTTGAAGATGTTGCTTCATAATTAATATATGGACCCAAAATTTTGTTTTTGCATTAATTTATCCTTTAAATTTTTAAATTCATTTTTTATTTCTTCAAGTTACATATCAATTGCAGTCCCCTCCCTACTCCCCCTTCCAGTCCCACCCTCCCACCCTCTTCCCCCCAACCCCCATCTACTTCCTTTTTTTTAAGTTTAAGGTATAACTTTTTTCCCCCAACAGCTCCCCCTTTCAGTCCAACAAAGGGCTGTTTCTCTTATAACAACAAATGCAATACAAAACAACAGAAATAAATAGGCCACAATTATGAGAGTTATAGGGCTTAGCATACATTCCCAATGTCTAGTCCATATGTACTTGGCACCTGACTTTAAAATTCTACTCTCTAACCATCTCCATGAGTTTAAAGTTCTATATCCAACTCAGCTTCCATACTAACTTGCATCACAATTTTAAAAGTATCTTCATAGATCTAGAGCACCCTCTTGATTCCTCAACTCAAAATTTAACTCTGAGACTCTAGCTATCTATTCTTCAACCACCTCAGAGACCTGAGAGGGAAAATATATCTGATTATACAGGAAGTACAGGGCCAGCAGCTTCCAAAACTAAGAAATGACATACCAGTGGCTGCCTGGACAATTCTCAATTTCTCTCCATACATTTCAGCATCAATCTTCAGCTGTTTGGCCCCGTTTCTCTGACAGACATTGATTATAAAGCAGGAATTATGAAGGACTTGCCTACCCTATCTTGGCAGAGCTAGTCTGTCAACTTACCTGCTTCTAAGTTTTGTTCTATTTGAACAGCATTTTATCTACAGTTGAAGCAAGGGATTTTTCTTGCCAAGAGATAGGCTTGCCACTAATTCAACCATCTCCAGTTGGAGATTCTTTGATGCTCATCTTCTACTTGGAGTAGAATAAGGGGTGCTGTCAGGAGCTGACATGTCTCGATATCAAAAAAATCTTAAGTTAAGAAAGCATCATTGAATGCCATATTCTGCAGATCTCTTAATGCTTTTGAAGACCACTTATCTATCTCCTTATATTTGGATGAGCAAATGTTGCTTGTCTCTTAGCAACTTGATTTCTGATTAACTTAGAAAATAACTGTGATAGACTGGTCTAGTACCTAACAAAATGACATGCTTGAATGACTATTAGTTTGCACTTCTTAATTATCTTAAACAGTTTATGACAGTTGCTAACAAAAGGCCAAGACTTCACATTTCATTTTTAAGCGTTATGTAGGTACAATACCTTAAAAAGAGTTAACCTTAATTTTATATCAATATACAACGATCAATACTGACTGATGTAGCCCAATATAATCTTAATTTTGTTTCAATATACAAAGATAAATATGGATTTAGCCAAATATAATATTAATTTTGTATTAATATACAGAGGTATAAGAGCATATTAAATAATCTGTCCTTTATCATTCCTATATTATGTCTATATCCCATTTTTTCTCATCTTTTCACCCCTACATAGGAGAGAAAGAAGGATACAGAAAAGAAAAAGAGAGAAGTCTCTGGGTGTAACCTCCAAAGCCTACTTAACGAGACCATTTAACAGCTTGTAATCTTTCCCCTTAAAGAACAAGAAGTATCTATAACCCATCAAAAGACCAAAGGAGGAAAATCACCCAACCCCACCTTCTGGAGATACGATGTCACTCTCTTAAAATGACTTCCTGCTGATTTGGGACACAGTAAACTTGTTTGGGGCCTAAATTAGAATGGAAAAATGTTTAAAAATGTTAATAGAATCATTTGATGTTCAGTCCTTTTGTGCTCAGCTATTTAAATGTCCTAAGAAGTTTATAGACAGAAGCTGAACTTCAGGGCTTTACTGAAGTTCTGGCTGGAGCAGTCTGTGGAGCTGAACAATCTTAGCGATTTTGAGTTGTTGTGGTTGTTGTAGAGTTTTGAGGAAACAGCTATTGAGGAAGTCTGCAAGGCTGGATCGTCTGGGCTACTTGTCTTCTTTGGTGTCTGATCTGTTTTCTTCTGAGGTTTCCTTTGTCCTGTTGTCCCTGGATTCCTTAGATGGATGCTTTAAATCTCCTATAAAGAGAAGAACAGAGCCCTGCCTTAATCCTAACTCTGGGACACTTCTTTTTTTTTTGTGGGGGAGGGTTCAGATAATATTTTTCCTGCAGTAAATTCGGGTTTTTGATAATATAAAAAGTATTATCATTCAGTTGAGATTAAAAAATAAATTATTTTGATATTTTGGAACTAAATAAACCTTTAAGTGTATATATTTTGAGATTTCAGAGGACAATTTGCTTTGAATTTCAGCATGCCTCTTTTGAGTAGCTTTTATACTTAAACCCTTCCAAATACTATGTGCCTGCCTCTGCATTCTAAGTATTGGGATCAAAGGCTTATGTTTTACAACTGATGGGATTAAAGGTGTGCCCTACCACCCCTGGATCGAAGTTTTTCTCTATTTAGAGCTTGCTTTGTGTCAGGCTGAACTCTGAGATCTGCAGGTTTCTGTCTCTAGTGTGTTGGGATTAAGGGTGAATCCTTCTCAAATGATGGGATTAAGGTTGTGCACCATCACCACCCTATTCCTTGTAACTCTAGAATTTGTAAGACAACTAATTCTATAGTGAACCTCCTGTCTCTGCTGGAGTTACAGGCATGGGCTAATACCATGCATTTCACGTATTTTACCTTAGCTCCAAATTTTTTCAACTCTTGGATGTTTAAAAAACCAGGTTGAACTATGGTAACTTTAAATTTGTTTACAGTATTTTAAACCTCTTACCTGCTTTTTAATTCCAAATCATGAAAATATCCTTTCTAACTGCAAAAAAAAAAAAAAAAAACCCCGAAAAACAAGAAAAAACCTTTTAAGCTGCTATCAAGGTGTATAAGCTATGTGGCCACCTGCTGTCTAACATTCCAATCTGAAATTAAGGTCATTTTTTCTTTCATGCCAGTAAGGCAAGTATACCTTTGGCAAATTATAGTTTGAAATTTTTATATTGTAATTTTATTATATTTTTTAAACTTATTCCCTCTTTTCTTTAAAAAGTATTTTTTTTCTCAAGTTACTTCTAGAACATTGTTTCCTCCTCCCTCCCTTCCTGGCCCCTCCCTTTCTCCCTTCCTCCTTCCTTCATTGTTTCTCTACTTGGTAGTCTCCTTCTCCTCAGATGAGGTGGGCCCTCACATATCATACTCCCTCAGTTATTCAGTCATGTGAGGGCCAAGAGCTTCCACTTGTACTGTGACTTTATATGGCACACCATCTAGGGTAAGGTGTTCCACTAACCTGCAGTAGATTCCATGACTCACTGGTGGGTGAAATTTTTCCTAGGATAGATATGCTAGGATCCTATCTATTTGGGTCTGTTGGTTGTAGGATGTTTATCCTGTGATGTATGGTTAATATCCATTTATAAGAGAGTACATACAATGTTTCTCTTTCGGGACTGAGTCAGCTCACTTAGGATGAGCTTTTCTAGATCCATCCCTTTGGTTTCGAATTGCATGATTTCCTCATTTCTGGTAGCTGTGTATAAATGTACCACAGTTGTTTTTTTTTTTTTTTTTTAATCCATTCTTCAGTTGAAGGACATCTGGGTTGCTTCCAGTTTCTGGCTATTACAAATAAAGCTGCTATGAACATTGTTGAGGCAATGTCGTTGTGGTTTCATTTAGAATCTTTGAGATATATGCCCAAGAGGGGTATGGCTGGGTCTTGAGGTAGAACTATTCCCAATGTTCTAAGTTTTGACCAGATTGATTTCCAAAGTGGTTGTACACGTTTGCACTACCACCAGCAATGGGGAAGTATTGCTCTTTCTCTGCATCCTCGCCAACATGTGCTAGCATTTAGTTTTTGATCTTAGCCATTCTGACAGGTATGAGATGTACTCTCAGAGTTGCTTTAAGTTGTATTTCCCTGATGACCAAAGATGTTGAACATTTCTTCAAGTGCCTCTTGGCCTTTAGAGATTCCTCTTCTGTTAATTCTAGATTTAGCTCTGTACCCCATTTTTTTGTTGGGGTTATTTGAATTTTTTGGTGTTTAATTTCTTCAGTTCTTTATGTATTTTGGATATTAGCCCTCTGTCAGATGTTGGATTGATGAAGGTCCTTTCCCAGTCTGTAGGCAGCCGTTTTGTTCTAAGGAGAGTGTCCTTTGCCTTTCAGAAGCTTTTTAATTTCATAAGGTCCCATTTATCAATTGTTTTAGCACCTGAGCTATTGGTGTTCAGTTCAGGAAGTTGATACATGTGTCAATGAGTTCCAGGCTTTTCCCCACTTTCTCTTCTAATAATGTTAGTGTGTCTGGATTTATGTTGAAGTCTTTGATCCACTTAGACTTAAGTTTTGTACAGGGTGATAAGTATCGATCTATTTGCATTCTTCTACATGTTGACATCCACTTAGACAAGCACCATTTATTGAAGATGCTTCCCATTTTCCATTGTATGTTTTGGCTTCTTTGTTGAAAATTAAGTGAGTTACCATAGGTGTGTGGGTTTATTTCTGGGTCTTTGATTCATTCAATTCCATTGGTCAGCTGGTCTGTTTCTATACCAGTACCATGCTGTTTTTATTACTATTACCCTTTAGTACAGTTTGAAATCCGGGATGGTGATACATCCAAATGTTCTGTTATTGTACATGATTGATTAAGCTATTCTGGGTTTTTTGTTATTCCATATGAAGTTGCGAATTGTTTTTCCTGGTCTGTAAAGAATTGAGTTGGTATTTGGATAAGAATAGCATTGGATCTGTATATTGCTTTTAGTAAGATGGCCATTTTTCATTATGTTGATCCTACCTATCCATGAGCAAGGGAGATCTTTCCATCTTCTGATATCTTCTTCAAATTCTTTCTTCAGGGACAGGTCTTTCACTTGCTTGGCTAGAGTTACCCCCAGGTATTTTATATTATTTGTGGCTATTGTGAAGGGTGTTGATTCCCTTATTTCTCTCTCAGCCCACTTATCTTTTGTTTAAAGAAGGGATACTGGGCTGGAGAGATGGCTCAGCAATTAAAGGCTAGGCTCACAACCAAAAATATAAGAAGGGCTACTGATTTTTTTAATTGATTTTGTATCCAGCAACCTTGCTGAAGGAGTTTATCAGCTGTTAGAGTTCTCTGGTGGAATTTTTGGGGTCACTTATGTATAGTATCATATCATCTGCAAATAGGGATACTTTGACTTCTTCCTTTCCAATTTGTAACCCCTTGATCTCCCTTAGTTGTCTTATTGCTCTGGCTAAACCTTCAAGTATTATGTTGAAGAGATACGGAGAGAGTGGGCAGCCTTACCTTGTCCCTGATTTTAGAGGAAATGCTTTAAGTTTCTCTCCATTTAGTTTGATGTTGGCTATTAGCTTGCTGTAAATTGCCATGGTCCTTGTATGCCTGATCTCTCCAAGACTTTAACATGAAGGGGTACTGTATTTTGTCAAAAGCTTTTTCAGCATCCAATGAGATGATCATGTGGTTCTTCTCTTTCAGCTTGTTTATGTGGTGGATTACATTGATGGATTTTCTAATGTTGAAACACCCCCTTCATCCCTGGGATGAAGCCTAACTGATCATGGTGTATGATATCTTGATGTGATCTTGGATCCAGTTTGAAAGTTTTTTTATTAAGTTTTTTTTGCATCCATGTTCATAAGGGAAATTGGTCTGAAATTTTTCTTTCTCTGTTGCATCTTTGTAAGGTTTAGGTATCAGAGTGACTGTGGCCTCATAATGTGTTTGGCAGTATTCCTTCAATTTCTATGTTGTGGAAGAGTTTGAAAAATATTGTTGTTAGCTCTTTGAATGTCTGGTAGAATTCTGTGCTGAAACCATCTGGCCATGGGCTTTTTTTTGGTTGACAAACTTCTAATGACTTCTTCTATTTTCTTAAGAGTCATAGGAATGTTTAATTTGTTTACCTGTTCTTGATTTAACCTTGGTAGGTGGAATCTATCAAGAAAATCGTCCATTTCATTTAGATTTTCCAATTTTGTGGAGTACAAGTTTTTGAAGTAGGACCTAATGATTCTTTGGATTTCCTGAATGTCTGTTGTCATTTACCATTTTTCATTTCTGATTTTGTTGATTTGGGTATTTTCCCTCTGCCTTTTAGTTATTTTAGCTAAGGGCTTGTCTATTTTGTAGATTTTTCTTAAAGAACCAACTCTTGGTTTTGTTAATTCTTTGTATTATTCTTCTTGTTTCTAAGTTGTAGATTTCAGCCCTGAGTTTGGTAATTTCCTCTCTTCTGCTCCTCTTGAGAGTGCTTCTTTTTGTTCTAGCTCTGTTAGGTGTGCTTTTAGGTCGGTAGTATGGGAACTCTTCAGCTTCTTTTTGAAGGCACTTAGTACTATATACTTTCGTCTTAGCACTGCTTTCAATGTTTGGGTATGTTGTGCCTTCATTTTCATTGAGTTCTAAGAAGACTTTAATTTCTTTTTTTATTTCTTCCCTGACCCAGAGGTCATTTAGTAGATAGTTGTTCAGTTTCCATGTTTTTGCAGGCTTTCTGTTGTTTTTGTTATTGTTGATGTTTATCTTTATTCCATGATAACGTTACAAGGGGTAACTTCAATTTTCCTGTATCTGTTGAGGCTTGCTTTGTGATCGAGTATATGGTTGATTTTGGAGAAGATTCTGTGAGGTGCCGAGAAGAAAATGTATTCTTTTGTTTTGGGGTGAAATGTTCTGTAGATATCAATTAGGTCCATTTGATTCATGACATCTGTGAGGTTCATTATTTCTCTGTTTAATTTCTGCATCGTTGTTCTGTCCAGTGGTGAGAGTGGTGTGTTGAAGTCTCCCACTATTAATGTGTGAGGTTCAATGTGGGATTTGAGCTTCAGTAGTGTTTCTTTAACAAATGTGGGTGGTCTTACATTTGGGGCATAGATACTCAGTATTGAGATTTCATCTTGGTGGATTTTTCCTTTGATGAATATGAAGTGTCCTTCCCCATCTCTTTCGATTAATGTTGGTTGAAAGTCCAATTTGTTGCACACTAGAATTGCCACTCCAGCTTTTTTCTTGGGTCCATTTTCTTGGTATATCTTTTTCTAGCCCTTTACTTGGAGATAATGCCTATCTTTTTTGCTGAGGTGTGTTTCTTGTAAGAAAGGTGGAATTCTGTTTTTGCATCCATTCTGCTAGCTTTTGTCTTTTTATTGGGGAATTGAGTCCATTGATGTTGAGAGATGTTAATGACCAGTGATTGTTACTTCCTGCCATCTTGCTGTTGGTGGAAATAGTGTATGAGTGAGCTTCTCTTCTTTTGGTTTTGCTGCAGGCACGTTATTTGGTTCCTGTGCTTTCTTGTGTGTAGTTAACCTCTTTGGGTTGGAGATTTCCTTCTAACATCTTCTGTAGAGCTAAATTTATGCGTAGATATTGTTTGAATTTAGATTTTTCATGGAATATCTTGTTTTCTCCATCTATGTTGATTAACAGTTTTGCTGGGAATAGTAGTCTGGCCTGGCATTTGTGTTGTTCTAGGGTCTTCCAGAAGACCCTTTTGGCTTTTAGCGTCTTTGATGAAAAGTCAGGTGCGATTCTATTAGGTTTGCCATTATATGTTACTTGATCCTTTTCCCTAGCATCTTTTAATATTCTTTCTTTGTTCTGTACATTTAGTGTTTTGATTATTATGAGGTGGGAAGATTTTCTTTTCCAGTCTATTCTATTTGGAGTTCTGTAAGCTTCTGTACAGTTATAGGCATGTCTTTTTTTTTAGATTCGGGAAATTCTCTTCAATGATTTTGTTGAAGATATTTTCTGGTCCATGGAGTTGGGAATATTCTCTTTCTTCTATTCCTATTATTCTGAGATTTTGTCTTTTCATAGTGTCCTCGATTCCCTGAATGTTTTGTGTCAGGACTTTTTAGAGTTGACATTTTCTTTGACAGATACATTAATTTCTTCAATTTTATCCTCTGTGCCTGAATTTCTTACCTCCTTCTTTTGTATTCTATTGGTGATGCTAGTGTCTGTAGTTCCTATTCTTTTCTTAAGGTTTTTCAGTTATATGGATGTCTCGGATTGGATTTTCTTCATTGCTTCAACTTTCCTTTTCAGGTCTTCCATTCCTTTAAGAGCTTTTTTCATTTCCATCACCTCTTTTGCAGTATTTTGTTGTTGTTCTCTGAGATATATGATTTCCTCCCTTAGGCATTCTATTATTAATATAAGCATAGGATTAAGGTCATTTTCCTTTGCTCCAATCGTGCTATGATGTCCAGAGTTTTCTGTAGCATTATTGCTAGGTTCTGGAGACATCATATTGCTTTGTTTTTTGTTTTGTTTTTGTTTTTTTATCATGTTCTTGTACTGACTTTTTGTCATCTGATTGACCCTGGTGTTGTCTGTTTGTTTCTTTTGTCAGTTTACCTTGGTGCCCAGAAAAACCCCCTGTTCTGGGGATTGGGTAGTCCTGACATCCTGGTGTCTACCTCCAGTTGGTGGGTAGGTTTTTGTAATAGACAGGCTCTCGGAGAGTGACTGCCATTCTCCTCAACTGATTGTGACCCAGCTGGACCAATATACAGGGGATTGGAGTCAGGAGGGGGTTATCCTGTGAGGACATGAGAGCTGGCAGGTCTTCTCAGAAAGGCAGGTGGAGCTGTGGTTGGGCCTGTGTTCTCCCCTCACTGACACAGTCGTTCTGGTTCAGCAGCTAGGCTTACTGTGCAGGCAGGGAGCTCCACCCAAGACTGGTGCCAGCCTCAGTGTGCCTGTTGTTGACTGCCTCAAATGCTTGGGTGCTAGGGTGAGTGACCTGCCCCAATATTTGTGGAGAACACACAGTCATCATCTCTGTTCACAGTCAGTCTTGGCTCCTAATTGCTTTGCTGTGACTGGGTTAGGTCTCTGCCACTCAGCCCACAGTGCACATTGTGCCACCATGTTGGGAACTCAGGAAAGAAAATCTTACTTACCTTTGCTCTTGTGTTCTGGCTGTTTTCCCTGTTGGGTGTACAGGTCTGAGTGCAGGCTGGATATCAGGCAGACAGGCGTGACTGCTGATTTGTAGCTGGAGCCATGAGCTGGATCTGGTCCTGGGCTAGATCTGCTGTAGCTGGCGCTCCTCTCCAGAGGGGTGACTGAGCTGGCTTATCTCAGGGTGGTGTTCCTCTGAACTGTGTGAGCTGTTTCGCATGGTGACCAGTCTCAGTGTTCACCGTGGAAATTCAGACACCATCTGTGTTTCACTGTCAGCTAGAGGACCTCACTTTCACTCCACAGTCACTAATCTCATTCACCTACTACTCAGATACAATGCTCTATGGTCGGCGCCATCTTGGATCCTGATTAATTCACAATTTTCTACATTATATCAAGCTTATATTTATTTAATTTTATATAACAAGTCTTTTTTCTAACTGCTTGGATGTTTGTTTTTTTAATCTTTTTTTGAGTTATTTCATCATAATATATCTTGATGTGGTTTTTTAAATATATATTTTTGTACTTGGAATTCATTGAATGTCTTATATTTAAGATGCGTAGCTTTCATAAAATTTGGAAGTTTTTCAGCAAACCTCTCTCTGCTATTCATATCTCTCTTTTACTTTTGGAATCATGCACCTAAGGCCAGATAAAATGACTCTTCAACTCTATTGCTCTTTTTAAATATTTACTATTTTTAATTACTCTTTCTCTGTGTGTGTGTATTCTGTATTATACCAGTGGAGTTCAAAGATCACCTTCCTGTGGAGGTGCTGGCTTCTCTCCTTGTTTGACACAGGGTCTCTTATTTAATTGCTGGTTATACCATACCAGGATAGCTGGCCCTTGTCCTTCCAGGAATTCTCCTGCCTCTTCCCATCTTGCCAGGTGCCATGGGATCACAAATGTGTTCTAAGACTTCTAGCTTTATTTAGGTCCTGGAGATCTAAATATCAGCCCTCATACATGCACAACAAGCACTTTATACACTGAGCCTACTCCACATGTCTCTATTTTGTCTTCTTTGATTCTTTGATTTCTTTTTGTCTTCTTTTGGACAGATTATATTGCTGTACCTGCAATTTCACCACTCTTTCTTTTACAACATATAATTGGTTGGTAGCCCCATATAATGCACTTTCCATTTTACATGTTAGAATTTATGTCTAGAAGTTTGCTGTGAGTTTCCTTTTTTTTTTTTAAAGATAGGATCTTGCTATGTAGCTTTCAAGGCTGACTTTAAACTTATGATCCTCCTCTAGCCCCAGTACTGGCATTATAGACGTATTCCACCATGCCTGATTTTGATACTGGTATATATATATTTTTTTTTCTTTACTTAACTACATTTTTTTGAGTCAGGGTTGCACTGTTTATCTCTAACTGACTTGTGAGTTCCAGGAAAGCCTTATCTACATAAATTTCAGGTGCTTCAGCCCCCCTACCCCAGATTTTGTGATTAAAAGTATGTACCACTATGTTTAGCCTCTACTTAAATTTTGACCTAATCAAATTCAGTTATAATAAGTATCTTATTTTTTCTACTTAATTCTAGAATATGTGGTATTTCTGCATACTTGAACTAATATACTCATCATGGATCATATTTACTATCCTGTCACATGCCTGTTAAATAGTGATATGATGCCAGAGACTGTAATTCAACTTCCTGTACTGCCTAGTTTTATGTAAGCATGATAGCCATTTGGGAAGAGATAAAATTTGCTTGATTGATGATTAATGTGTGAGGACCTAGTTTATTGTGGTGGGGGATACTACCCCTGGGGCAGTGGTCTTATGCACTCTAAGAAAGTAATTAAATAAGCCAGTGAGCAACATTCCACTATGGTCTCTTCATCAGGTTCCTGCCTTATTTGACTTCATGCCCAGGCTTCCTTCAATGATGGACTTTGATGTGGAATAAACCCTTTCCCCCCATGTTGCTTTGGCTATGGTGTTTCATTACATCAATAGTAACCCTAATTAGGGCAGAAATTGATACCAGGATAGTGAGGTATTGCTGCTCTATTAAAACTATAGTCTAGTAAAGTCCAAGGTAGCTGAGTTAATGTGTTAAAATCAGAAACAAATGTTAGACAATATATAGAAACATGAATTTAGCTGATGGTAAACTCATAAGTGTATAGGCAAGTGGTGTGATGGAGTAAAATTGGTTAATGATGATGGGAGATGGCTGATTTAAATGAGACATTAGGAACATCCCCTTTTAAGAGTAGCTCAACATCCTTAAATCATCAGAGAAATGAAACTCAGGACAACTCTGAGATTCCATCTCATACCTGTCAGAATGGATAAGATCAAAAACTCAAATGACAGCACATGCTGATGAGGTTGTAGAGAAAGGGGAACACGCCTCCATTGCTGGTGGGAGCGCAAACTTGTACAACCGCTATGGAAATCAGTTTGGCGATATCTTAGAAAACCTGTAATAGCTCTACCTCAAGACCCAGCCATATCACTTACGGGTATACATCCAAATGATTCCTCATCAAACCCAAGGATATCTCCTCATCTATATTCATAGCATCCTTATTTGTAATAGCTGGAAACTGGAAACAACCCAGATGTCCCTCAACTGATGAATGGATAAAAACAAACAAAAACTGTGGTACATCTACACAATGGAATACTACTCAGCAATCAGAAACATGGAGATCATGAAATTTGCTGTCAAATGGATGGAACTAGAAAAGCTCATCCTGAGTGAGCTAACCCAGACTCAGAAAGATGCACATGGCGTCTATTCACTTATAATTGGATTTTAGCCATATAGTACAGGATAACTATCCTACAACCAATGCACCAAAAGGAACACGAAAAGAGACTTTGTTACCTGTCAATGAGACACTTTGCCCTAGTGATGCTGCCATGTAGGCCCAGAATACATGCGGAAGCTCTTAGCCCTCATATGAGTCCTGAACTGGGAGGGAGGACTCATATGGAGGGACACTCCACTCCCACTCCGGAGGAGGAGTAGGATAGGAGGGAGAGTGGGGAGAGGATGGGAGGGTGGGACTGGGAGGGGTAAAAAGAGGGCACTGTGATGGAGATGTAATTTGAAGTAATAAATAAACATTTTTAAAAAGCAAAATAAAAAAGAGTTGTCACAAACAGATCTGAAGGATAAATAGGAACTAGACATGAGAAAATATCTGGAAGGAAATCTTTGTAGGAAAATGGAGCACAAAATGAAAAAGAATTCCCTGATATGTTAGGGAAACCTAGGCTACATGAGCTGGAGGAAAGAGGAACATAAGGTTTGGAGATGTAGTCCGAGATCAGATTCTTGAATTCAAGATCACAGTATGTTGGAAGTTTCCCTGCTGTGAGTGGCTTGGACCCAATTTTCTAACAAGAGCCTCAGATCAAAAGCCAGGAAGCCTGTGTTCCAGTGCTATTGTACTAATAATTCACATGTCTAATTTCAGTGCCTCTTTTTTAAAACTGCTTTCAGTTTTCTTACTGGAAAATCAGAGGACTCAAGAGGGATCGCCTGCCTGCCTGCCTGCCTCCTTCTCTTCCTTCCTCCCTCTGTGCTTCTGCTCCTCCCTCCCTCTTTCCCTCACATTCTCCCCTTCCTCCTGCCCTCCCTTCCATACCTCCCTCCATCCCTTCGTCCCTTCCCTCATCCTGTTCTGTCTTTTACTTTTTTTGAAGCAGATTTTTTACTTTGTATCTCAAGCTCTTTTTGTAATTACTATATAACCTCAGCTGATTTCAAACTCACTGTACTGTTGCCTCAGTCTCTTGAGTGCTAAGACTAAGACTAAACTCTTTTTAAGATCTTTTAAAGCTCTAATACTTTATGAAAAGAACACTCAAAATTCTTACTCAAAGGTCTGATATGTCTGTTAGTTTCAAACAAGTTACTTATCTTAGAGATATAAATAATGAAAGATCTATTCCAAGGTGGAGTGATGAATCCATGGCTATGAGAATTTGCTGTTCTTTCCAAGGTCTTAGGTTTGATTCTCAGCATGCATATGGCAGTTCACAACTGTCTATAACTCCAGTTCCAGGGGATCTGTCACAACACCTTCTGGCCTCCAAAAGCACCAGAATGAACATGGTGCACAGATACACATGCAGGCAAAGGACTTATACACATAACATTAAAACAAAACAAGACAAAAACAGAATTTGAGAAACAGAAAAATAAAAACATCTACTCCTGTATAGATTTTGCATTCTATTATGCTTCCTCAAAGTTAATTTCAATGTATTTTAATTACTTTCAATACTAAGGATAATATACAATAGCTTCTATCCTCAAGCACGTTCAAACCACAACTTTGAAAAAAATATCTCAAGTAGATTGAAGCAAGACCTGGGAATGTAACTTGGTTGATAGAGTGCTTTCCTGGCCTGTGGGAATCCCTGGGCTTGATCCCCAGCCCTGCAAGGATAAATGCCTGCCTGATAAATTCATGCATGTATGTAATCACAATAGTTGAGTGATGGAAATAGAAAGATCAGGAATTTAAGGCTGTCCTTGGCAACATAGCAATTTTGAGGTCAGTCTATGCTCCTTGAGACTCCTCCAAAGCACCAAGAAGAAAAAGAAATAAGCAGAAGAGGAGAAGTTGGGGGTGTATATAGATGAATGATTGCAAATATGGGGAGCTTTTATAAATAACAGTTTTGTTAATAAAATTCACATACTATATATACAATTTACCTAATTGGATTATATAATATAATGGACATTTTAGTGTATACAAGAGTTGTACAATGAACTCTATAGTGAATTTCAGAACATTTTCATTATCTACCACCAAATCAGTCTGTGGGAATAAGGCACATTTTTTTTAAAAGCACATAAATATCTTTAATTCTTTGGAAAGTATCATAAGCTAACATTCAAGAGGGGGTCATTCCTCTTGTAGGCACAACAGCTAATTTTAACAATGTTGGTTTGTCATGTACAAATGTGATCTGTCTATATAAGTATTGAATATAGCCATAATAACAATATTACAGAAAATGAATCCATCAGAGAAACAGCAAAATCCTTAGTTATCTGTATATGTGTATAGCTTAGATGTATACTTCTGGTCTCTAATAGTTGGCAAAAAGAACCCATCTATCACATGAGGTGCTATCTATTGCTTAGTACTGTTTAGTTTCTGTGGAGATATTTTGAGAAATCGATAGCTTCCGTTATCTAACATCAATGCAACGTGGACCAAATAATGAAGCCTTGTTGCTGCCTATAGAGATCTTTAGATTACAGCCAGGGCTTATAAACAATTACTAGTATTGACCTCTGATTTACCCAATGTGACAGTGGGGTCAGCCTGGGTGAGGAGAAATTCTAACTTTAAACTTTGAACGGTTAGATTTTGAATCCTCATACTGTCAATATTTTACCCAAATAATATATTTTGTGTTTTCCATGGTATCCATTTTAAAAACTATTTTGGAGCTTTTCCAGGAATGTTTATGGCAAAGGCAATGAGTGAGAAGAGCAAGATTGGACTATGATAAATGTGATAATGTTAGTGGTTTGACCTTTAGTCAGTGAGCCTCCAACCACCTGAATTCTCATTTGGGTCTTATTCATATTGGTGAAACTCTGAATAAGTTGATTGAATAAACAGATAATTATACAATACTAATAGCATGTTAGAGTTGTCACAAATGACAGTTTTCTTTTTCTCAGTTCAGTTGCCTCATCAAGACTGATAACTCAGAGATGTCTTTGATGCTTTCTCTCAAGTACATCCTAGCAGCAAACTTACAGCAGAGCAAATGAAAAGCTTTCTCAGAGAGGTGCCCAACTGAAGGTTCTACTCGACAACACACAGAAAAACATAAAAGTTCTTCTTGAATATTTAATGGTGTTCCCCTGGGGTATGCCACTCCTTTTTCCAGACCTACTGAATCGGGGCCTGACTTTTAACAAGATACTCAGCAGGTTCATATTCATACTGTAGTTCAAAAGGCACCACAAAAGGCACAAAGGTACCCAGTGGACTCATCAGTATTTCTGGAACTTTTCATACTTTATGTCTGGGTTGGTAGCCTGTGAGTATGCATACAAGCACTAAGATCACCTCTACAGATCAAATTTGATTAGTCCTGAGCTGGTCTTTGAAATCTTGTTATTCTGTAACAAATATAGATTCTATCTAAACTGCTACCTAAGCAGACTTGTATCTGGTATAAATATGAGTCCACTAATAACTTTTTAGAAAATGTTTTGGTTTATTGAATTTTGTTGTTTTGTGGAATTTTGTTTTTATTTTATTCATTTATTTACTTCAAAATTTATTTCTTTTTATTATTTTGTCTGAGAGTGCTGCCTTCATGTACCATGGTATACATGGGGAGATTAGAGGGCAATGCTTGAGATTGCATTCATTCCTACCCTTTTGGGTTCTAGGATCTGAACTCAGATGATCAGGCTTGCTTAGCATTCACATGTATCTACTGAGCGCTATTGCCACCTACTTTTATTTTTCTATAATCTCCTTCAGATGACTCCAAAAACTAGAAACTCTGTTGCTCATTCATGACATATTGTTATTGTTGATATTTTTACAAATGAATATATATAATGAATTTTTACAAACTTTAATTGTACTGCTAACTTTAGAGGAAAATATCCTATTTTAGTATGTTCAGTGAGCATGTACAGAAATTAGCCACTATATTGGTCTAGAAACATTAAAATTATTATTTTTTCATTAATATGTGGGTAACAATGCACAGTTAATTGTGTAAGATCTGATATACATGTGTAGATGTCTGTGGATAATCACAGCTGCAGTGAAATCAAATATGCTACAGTTATTTTATGGTGGCTTGGTGTGCCTTCCAATCCTCTAAGTCTTACATTAACTCTGTTCTCTCTTTCATTCTCTCTTACATAATTTTCCTTGACTCTTGGAGGGGGTGATAGATGTCGAATTTACAGCTGAGCATTCAGTAGTCACTTATTCTTAACACTCTGACAGTTATGAATCTCTACAGTTACTTCTGCCCACGGTGACACATTATTTCAATAGATGCCTATGTTGATAGTCATTTAAGGACCACGAGGACCTCACCATTTGTTATAAGCTCTCTCTTTTGACTGAAATGTGGAGTTACTTCATTATATGCATGCCCTTTACACCTGGGGTAAACTACCTGTAGTAAACTACCTGTAGTATGCTCTTGGAGAAGTCTTGCCTAGGATCTAGAGTGTTTCTCTGCTTAGCCAATTTTCAGCAAAGCAAAATGATCACCATTAGTCATGATGTTGGCTACACACATTCAGCTAGCTACCCTACATTTCAAAATAGCCAAAGAAACTAAATCATGAGCTACTGGGGGCTGAGGGCAGCCACTTCTGACACTATGGCTCAAGGAAAGTGAATTTGGAGAAGCGGCCAGTTGCCACCTTTCTCTCCATTACTCATTATCATTGTTCTAGAGATCAAGTAGATTCTAAATGCACTTGTTTTGTTTTTAAAGCTTTACTTTCTTTATGTGTCCCTGTGTGTATTCAGTTACCTGGGGAGGGCAGAAGAGCACATTGGATACCTCTGGGGCTGGAGTTACAGGTATTTGTGAACCATTGATGCGGTTTCTGGGATGCAAAGTCTGGTTCTTCTATAGAGAAACAAATGCTGTTAGTCACTGAGCCATCTTTCTAGCCCTCTAATCACATATTAATGAAATAATTAGTTTACACTTTGAGGTAGTCTTCCTGCCTGCAAACTCTCTTCCCTTAGATCTGCTTCATTCTCTCTACTGCTGCTTTGTATTTTGATTGTTTTTGTATAGTTCTTGTTTTCACTTCAAGCTTCTTATACTTTAAGCTTCTACAGAAGCAATGACAATGTCTAATTATCATTCTCCCATAGTAAATCACTTCTCTTATTCCATAAATATATATCTGTAGAAATCCCAGTGTAAACATTTGCCTGTTTTCTACTGAAGAGCTCAATAATTCACTCACTAAAAAAAAAGTATATAAATATAAGATTATAATGCCCCAACTAGAGATCTATGCTTAAGGTAAATGATATGGAATTCTGAATTGATTCGTTGATAGTTTCTTTGCTCACTGGAGCAGAAAGTAAATCATTATTAACACTTGAAGTCTGTATGCTTCATTCTAATTGAAAGAAAACTACAAGCCATTAAATAGCTATAAAGACAGATAACACAATGTATTTGGTAAAGAACTTGTTTTTCTATCAAGCTTGATTTAAATATTGTTCAAAAATTTCTGGCAGAGGATTCCCAGACGTGCAAATTGGAGATAATTATATCATGATCCCAATGTGCTATGTATTAGTCAGCTTCAATAATTACTATCTCTTGGACAATCTTGTACCATCAATAATACTACCCAATATCCTTATTTCCTAATAACTTGCATAGAAAATAAGGCATTATGTTATTTCATCTGCACGTAATTGAGTATCATTTTTTGAAGAATTTATTTATTTAAGTTGACAACTATATATGATCTAGGATATTCAGTGGTACAGCACTTGCCCAGTACATACGAGACCCTGGGTTCCGCCTCCATCACAAGTAAAATTTCATGGAGGTGCTGGGTACATAGCTAAATTTGTAGAGCACCTACCTAACATCTACTAACTTCTGGCTTTTTCCTTCAGCACTGCTCATAATTGAGTATGGTATACATGTCTGTAATCTCAACATTTGGGTGGTGGAGACAAGAGGAGCAGAAGTTAATGATCATCATTATAGACAGTGTCTCCAAAACTGTATATATTTGTCATGTATAAAACATTGCTTTGAACTATGTGTGTATTGTAGAGTGGTTAAATCCATATAATTAGCACAAGCATTACTGAGCATGTTTATATTTTTTGGTGAAGATATTGTTTTTAGAATGATAATGGCAACTCTCACACTTAAAGAAAAAAACCTGGTTGGTCATGCACATCTTTATTACCAGTATGTGGGATTAGGGGGAAGATAGATCTATGTGAGTTAGAGGCTAGCCTGGTGTGTATGGTGAGTTCCAGAACAGTCAGAGCTACATAGTGAGATCATGTCTCAAAAAAGACAAACAAGCAAACAAACAAACAAATCAACAGAACAAAACAACCTCAAAAATTAGCAATATATCCTTAGTCAGGTAGATTGCCATGAGTTGAGGCATCCTGGTGTACCAGTATTCTGAGGCATGTCTGCATAGTGAGGCCTTGTTTAAAAACAAAAACTTGTGTTGATTAAATAGCTTAGGGGGTAAAGACAGCTTCTGCAAAGCCTGACTCTGGAAGACCTGCATTCAACCCCCTGAACCCACATGGTAGGAGGAAAGAACAGACTTCAACAAGTTATTCTCTGACCTAGACATTAATCTCTCTCTCTCTCCCCCTCTCTGCCTCTCTCTCTCTCTCTCTCTCTCTCTCTCTCTCTCTCTCTCTCTCTCTCTAAATGAAAAAAACTTTACTAAAAAAAATCACCCTCATTGAGAACCTATTGACTGTGGATAATCTCTGTGGGAGGAAAAGCCATTTTTAAAAAAAAATTATTTATTCAAGTTACAACTCAATTGCAGCCCCCTCTCTCCTTCCCTCTTGGTCCCAGACTCCCACCCTCTTCCCCTTCACCTTCCTCTCCTTCTTGGATGAAAGTCCTCCACATGTCAGCCCCCTTCAGTTTTTCATTGACATGAGGACTAAGAGCTTCCTCTTGCACTGGAGCCTGACACCTTATCCTAGCTGGACTGCCATGTCAGGAAAGTCATTCTTTATTAAGGATATGGTTACTGGTAGATTTTCCATGCTCCAGGGGTTGGTTTCACATCCATGCACATATAGCTACTAACTGGATTTAGTGCATTATTAAAAAAAAATACATGAAGTTGAGAGGGGGTATGAAAGGAGAAAAGACTATATATAATTTTTATTATATAATCTACATATAAATTATATATGTTATATTATATATAAATTATATATAAAAATATATATTAATTATATAAAAGAATATTGTATTAAATTTTATATATATTATATATAATATTTTATTGTATATATGTAGAAATTTTCTCAAAAATAAAGAGAATTTAAAAATCAGTATCATTCCATATGCATTCAAGTGATAAACTGTTACACACAGCATTTTGTTATTATTATAAATGATTATTAAAGTAAACTTGACATTGAAACTGTAAAGTTGTTGAGTTGGTGTTCAATTTTAGGCATAACAGAGAAATGCTGGTAAGATTAAACTTGGACTGGAAGGTATCTCAGTTGGTAGAGTCCTTGCCTAACATGCAGTAAATTGTGGACTCACTCCCCAGCACCTCACAAAACTGGATATATCACATCTACAATCCCAGCACTTTAGAATTGTGTTAGGAGTTATCAGAAGTTAGAGGTTGTCTCTGGCTAAATAGAGAGTTTGAAGCCACCTTAGGTTACATGAGACTACCTCAAAAAATACTTTAACTCAAAGTCAAATACCTTTTGGGTCTAAGAATGATTCATTTACAGTTTTAACACTTTTATATTTTCTCTCTTTTTGAGACAGGACCTTGCTGTGTAGACCAAGAAGGCTTTAACTTGACAGTATATAATTTTTTTTTTTTTTTTGGTTTTTCGAGACAGGGTTTCTCTGTGTAACCCTGGCTGTCCTGGACTCACTTTGTAGACCAGGCTGGTCTCAAACTCACAGAGATCTGCCTGCCTCTGCCTCCTGAGTGCTGGGATCAAAGGCATGCGCCACCACGCCCAACTTACAGTATATAATTTTAAAATGGTATTTCTAGTAATGATGGTGAGTGCTTGAGATCCTCAAACTGGGAGGCTGAGGCAGGCAAGCCAGATTTCAAGGCCTTCATAGTGAATTTCAAAAGACGCTGTCTGTTAAAACACAGTGTCATTATAAAAATAAAGAGCTGTAGAACACTTACCTAGCTTATATGTGAAGCTAAGAAAAACTAATCCGACACATCTTATTGTTCAAGGAGCACCTCCATGCCTAATTTTTGACTTTTCCATCTTCCTCAAAGCAATAGTTAGTAGTTTATATATTAAGGGATAAATTGTCGCGTTGTGTTGGACTGTAATTATATTCATATGTAACACATCATTGTTTACTGTTGTTTTCACAGTAAAATTTCCTCCATTCAACGGAGAGACACCCACACAGTAATCAAGAGTCAATGTCATATGAATTGAGGCTTAAGACCCGAGGACACTAAGTAGGGAGTGTGTACTGACACAAACCTTGCATTTATTACTGCTACAGATGATGTCACAAAAAGGTAACGATGTGCACTTTAAGTATAGACGCCCTCTATTTGCTGGCTAGCATCAGGTAAAGGTCTAAACTGTCTATCCAGAATTCTGGCCTCAGAAGTAAAAACCAAAGAAAGTGCTTCACACTACCAGATGCACTTCAAAAATAATCGAGAAATTGAGAAAACCACATTCATACTTGTTTTCAAAGACAAATTTCCGTAGGTCCTTTGGTTGGTAATGCATTTGTGTTTGCACCCATGCAGTGCACCCAATATTTTTACCAACAGATTTTTGTGCAGCTTTTCTAGGGCCTCCGTGACCAGCAAAGGGGAAAATCAGAGGGGTTATATGTATGGCGCGAGGAATTTGTTTGAAAATCTTGAGCAGAACTGGAACGACAGAGCAAGGAAAGTACACCCTTGCCTGGGGCTGGGTTCCTAAGAGAGGCCCAGGCCAATGTACTGAAAGAGCTGGAGCCAAGGAAGACAGCAGCCTGCGGATTGGGGCGGGGCTGGGTGAAAGCCGCCAGTCTGGAGCCAGCAAGGTTGCTCAGAAGCACTGTGGGAGTCCTCAGGAAAGCGCCCATGCTCCCCCACACCTACTCCTGGACCTCTGCCCGCCTGTCTGCCTGGCCCTGCCCACTTGATCCGACAGTTGTTTATCACAGAAATATATCAGTTGTGTTACTATATAAATGGGTTAAAATGAGTTTAAGTCTTTCTTTATTTCTCAACTTGAAATAATGTGATACATACCAATCAGTATAAAGCATAAAGCTCAAGTTCACTGGAGTCTGAAGAAATTTTTTTGAATGGGAAAGGTCTTGAGAACCCTAGAACTCATGCACATTTTACCTGATTTGATTATTTTCCTTCATTTAAAATTTTTAATTGTATACTGTGGAGACAGGGTCTGTCTATATAGTTTAAATTGGCCTAGGACTCCTGTCCCCCAGCTTTTGTCTTGAGTCCTGGGATAACAGGATAATGACAAGGGCCCTAACTGCACAGAGTTTGCTATAAATGAGTATTTTCTGCCTTGCTTGATAACAATTAGGACCTTACATTAGTTTAAGTTCATTAAGTACATTAGTTTAAGTTTCTTTGCTTCAGTCTTTTGTGACTGAAGTTTAGTACTTCTGCTTTTGACAATACAAGACTTTATATTAAGGTTTGGTGTGAAGGCTCAGTGTATAAAGATGCCTGAGGATAAAGGCTCAGTGGATGAAAGAACAATCTGAGTTTGTTTCTCAGAACTCACATTGTGGGAGGAAAGACCTGACTTTTACAAGCTGTCTTCTGAAATTAAAATAAAGAAATAAACAAGTGGGAAAAAAACTGTAGTATCTTCCTTTTTTTTTTGATGTCAGGTCAGGTCTCACATTGTAAGTCTAGGCTAGCCTAGAATTTGAAATTCTCCTGTTTCAGCCTACCAAATGCTGAGATTACAAGCATAAACCATCACAGCCCATACTGATTTATATCTACCGATATGGTAACAGGCTCTATCATTCTCTAACTTATCTTAAACTTAGTGCTTTAAAGACAGGAATGATTTCTACTTACCAGATTGTGTGTTTGAAAGACTGCTGAACAAGCCTGGAGTTGTGACTCAGTTGGTAGAGTGCTTGTTTAGCATCAAGAATCCCAATCGCAGACCCTTGGGCTGGATCATCAGCCCTGAAAAAAAAATACTGAGTGTGATAGAACATACCTGTAATAACGGAACTTGAGACAGAGACAACAGGATCTCAATTTCGAGGTCACCTTCCATTCTATTGTGAGTTTGAGGCCAGTCTGAGCCACAAGAGATTTCACACTCACACACACACACACACACACACACACACAGAGAGAGAGAGAGAGAGAGAGAGAGAGAGAGAGAGAGAGAGAGAGAATTCTGGACATTATGAAAAATAAAATGTATGGAACTTCTCTATGATATCTTCCTCTAGGGTAGGCCCACCTTGTTCTTTGGTTGGTGGCCTGTTTAACAAACAGAAGGCTAAAGAGATGATTAAGCAGTTAAGAGGGCTTGCTCTTGCAGAAGAGCTGATTTCAAACCTCAGCACCCGCACAGTGGCTCACAACCATCAATAGCTCCAGTTCTAGAGAATCTGACATCATTTCTTCCTTCTGACCTCCACAGGCACCAGGCATATGTGTAGTGTGTAGGCAAACATGCAGGCAAAACATTCACACACATAAAATAAAATAAGTCTTTATAATTTCTTAAGATCACATTGATATGATCAGGGGCTTAGCAAAATCTAGAGTGGATTGTGGAACATATTTTTGAGTGTCTATAATTTGTCGTGGGCAGAGACTGTAGCTCTCTAGGGATCTCAGTGGAGTGCAGCTGTGTTTACTAGGGCCTCTCATGTTTTATGGGAATGCAGGATTAAGAAACTACTTGAAAACTTGGCTTCACATTTCATCAGCTCTCCTCAGCTTCTTAGCCTGTTGACCTCCAGTGCAAATTAATTAGGCACATCTAGAAGGTGGAGAAGAGCAGTGTCGGGGCACTTCCTTTGCAGCTACTTCTCTTTGGGATGTTGGTCTCATGTGTTCCATTTCCCTTACCAACCCCAAAGGATATCCTTTTCACTTTTAGTCTTTTCACTGTAGTCTTTTTTTTTTTTAACAGAAAGTTTCCTTGGTTTCTTTTTTTTCTTTTTCTTATGTTTATTTATTACTTCAGGTTACATCTCCATCACAGTGTCCTCTTTCCACCCCTCCCAGTCCCGCCCTCCCACCCTCTACCCCCTAACCCTTCCATCACACTCCTCTGCAGTGAAATGTCCCTACATAACAGTCCCCTGCCCCAGTTCAGCAGTCATATGAGGGACAACAGCCTTCTCATACACTGGGGGCCTACAAGGCAGCACTACTAGGGCAAAGTGTCTCACCAGAGCCTTGCTCTGCCTTGCCTCCAAGTCTTCTCTCAGCTTATGTGTAGAACGGGCAAATATCCTGGTGGAGAAAACCGCTTGTACAGGTTGGTTCACCTTCCTGTGCTTCCTTTTGCTGAAGTTTTGGCCCTTTAGTTTCAGTTTATTATTGTTGTTATTATTACTGCCAACTTCCCACTGCGCCTGATAGCTCTCAGTAGGAGTATCAATCTATGATCTAATAGTCCATGATAGCAGCCCAGAAGCAGTATGGACAAGATTCGGTCCTATTTATCAGTGTAAGACCTCATCACCTGCAGCTCTTGTCTGACCTCAGGCTTTTTTGGTAACCAGCAATGGTAAGAGGAGGTTGTTGCAAGCATAGACTCATAGACTCTGATTTCATTTCCAATCTTTTTGCTTAAAAGCTTTGTTTCTCCATGAATGTCACTTAGTTGTTTTTCTCCAGGTCATGCTTTCATTATCTGTAATACAAGGCCAATAATAGAACACATCTAGAAGGTTTGTGAGACTAAAACATGTAACAGTGGTTGGCCAGTATTTTGAATTGGATATATATTAGCTATGAGTGCCAATCCCAGCAGCTGGAGTTAGAGCTTGGGTGAATACAGAATATAGAAATTAGAAGGGTTATTTCATATAGCAAACCTTGTATATTACTTTTATTCCTTTCCTCTCTCTTTCTGTTTATCTCTCTACTTTTGAGTCAGTCTCCTAGAGCACAGGATGGACTGGAAATCACTATATAGCTGAGGATGGTCTTGAACTCAATTCTTCCTCCACCTTCTACAACAAATATTGCTAGATTAAAGCTAAGAGTGAGAGCTTTGTGGATTGTATAAAGTACATTTTGTTTTAAGATTTCAAAGAAATGTGTGTGTGTGTGTGTGTGTGTGTGTGTGGGGGGGGGGGGGGGCATGTGCATGTGGAAGTGTAATTGTTTGAGGAGTCTTGAAGATGAGGCCAAATTCCCTGAAATTGGACTTTACATCTGTCTGGTGGCCCTGAGCCACCAGACATGGGTGCTGGGAATCAAATGCCAATTCTTTGCAAGAGCAGTACAAACTCTTTGTCTGTTGATATACCTCTCTAGCCCCTTGATTATTTTTTTGCCTCAACTTTTTCACTTATAAGTAATTGGACCCAGGAATATAATAATATTTAGGTGAGTTGTTTACACTGACTCATTTTCCCTAAAACTGGTTTTTGTATGGTGAAAGTGTATATGACTCATTGTATGTAACTGAACTTTGCTGTTTTTCATCTGCAAGTTCTATGTCTAGAGATATGGAAAGAATAGTGGCTTTTTTGTTTCTCTGCTTCTCTTTTTGAGATAGGAGATATTTTGTAGCTAGTCTTAGCCTTGAGCTCACATAGATAATCCTGACTCAGCCTCAGCAGCAGCAATAGATTACAGAAATGCCACCATGTCCTGCTAAAGTATTGACTGAAACCTACATTGTTTTCCCCTAGAAAATTGATACATATATGGGGAAATCAGCAGGCTTTAGAGAAGTGTTCTCTGACAGGCTACTTTGAAAGGAACTCCATAATAGAATGTTTTTTTTTTTTTTAAATCTGAAAAGAGGTGAGAGGCACACTCCCTTGGTTAAAGGAAGTGCCCACCATGGTGAGAAAGGAGGTTTTCTGAGAATTCCTCACATTCTCATTAGATTCAGCCCATGTGGAATCCTGCCTAAGTCTTAGCCTGAGGGATCATGGCATAAGCGAAAGCAAAAAGAGCTGCTTTGAGCCAATCTCTCTAGATAAGAATGTACTGTGTCAGTGGTGGTGGTGCCAGTCACTCCTGCAGAGACCAAAAGACCGCTCTACTGGTTTCAGTAGTAACAAAAGCTTTGCTGTGGCCATCAGCTCTGTACAAGATGGAGAGAGGCGGGCTTCCTCTGATACCTGCAGCTGCTGTAGCTGGAGGCAGTGCTTCTGTCAGATCACATCATTGCTTCTATTGTTAGGAACTAGCCATATATACTTGTGACTTTTTGGCACTGTTGTTAACAGTACACCTGGTTGGAGAAACCTGAAGTAGGAAGGGGTGTTGAGTGTGTTTGTGAAGGGAGGTAGTGTCAGCTGTAAGATAGTTATGGAGCACACTGGAAATACTTCCTGTGGATTCCAAGATCCGGAAAATGTCTGAAGGGTATTGGATTTTTTCCAATAGGCTGAGGCTTTTTGTGGCTGTTGCAAAAGATCATCATCACTTGCCTGGAGTGTCTTGGGGAATGAAGGGCTCAGGAATCATGGTGGTGATGATGAAGATATAGGAAGGACTATGGTTTTCCAAATACCATGTATGCTATGGTAATGCTCTCTATTCAATTAGCTTCTAGGCTCCAATGGAAACTGGTAAGTAGAGTGGAAATATGATGAAATAAGAATTTCAAATATTATTTGAAATATAGTAACACTTCTCATCATGTGTAAAATGTATAACTACTAGGTCCAGCAAACTTACATGTCTATTGTCCCAGACATTTAAAAGGAATTATGATATACTTTTATGAAAGCTTATCAGGACCTGGAGAGGCTCATAGGAATGCTGAATTATGTGTATATCTGCTTTGGTAATTATCTTCAGAAACAGATGAAACCACCACATAAGAATTTGTCTCAGGGCTGGAGCTATAGCTGTACATTCAATTCCCAGCATGACCAAAAAAGTTGCATAATTTAAAAAATATGGGTCTGTTTAGTACTCAATATTAATGCAAATTTAACCACCTTTCTTCAGTTGGGACTCCTGTAAAGTACAATAAGGACAAAACTCAGTTGTAACATTAAAAAAAAGTGTGTGTGTGTGTGTGTGTGTGTGTGTGTGTGTGTTTGAAGAGTATTTTAGACAGAAATATTCAGGGCTTGCAAGTACACTAGCATATTTGAAGACCTGAAAGTGTGCAGATGTGTGTGGGGGGGGGGGCAGCGCTTGGGTACCATGGTATGAGTGTAAACTCAAAGAACAACTTGCAGGAGTCAGCTTTCTTCTTCTACCATGAGGGTTCTTGTGATTGAACTTAGTTGATCAGGCTCAACACCAAGTGTATTTACCTGATAAGTCATCTTGCAAGTACCAACTGAGACTTGCAACTTAATTTTGTCTTCTTCCTCACTCTTCTCCCTCTCACAATATCCCTCACTTCGTTCTCTCTGTAATTGTTTCTGTAAGTTCTCTCAGTCTAGCCTAGGCTTATTGGTACTTATTATATAACTCAGATTAGACTTGAACTCTCATGGAAATTCTCAGCCTCAATGTTAGGATTATAGGCATGAACCACTATAGCTACCCTTTTGTATTCTTTCAAAGTTATCCAATGTCCTTGATCTGTAGGATTCTAACAACTTATCCCGCTATTACAGCCTTCGCTCATGTACTCTAGCTCCTTTGTCTAATAGGCTTCCCATTATCCAGTCCACATTCTAACCTACCAGGAATATCCCAAATATAAACAAGTAAAGAACAAAACCGTATTCTTCAAATTTTCCTCCATAATTTCCTCATATAGCCCAAATGTTCTTTTGTTCTTTGCATTTTAAAATACTACTGCCTTTCTTGAAACTACAGGAACTTTTCTTTTCCTTTCTTTCTTTCTTTCTTTCTTTCTTTCTTTCTTTCTTTCTTTCTTCCTTCCTTCCTTCCTTCCTTCCTTCCTCCCTTCCTTCTTTCCTCCCTCCCTTCTTTCCTTTCTTTCTTTTCCTTTTATTGAAAATAGATTTTTTTCTCACATAATATATGCTGATTATGATTGTCCTTCCTTCTATTCTTCTCTGTTCCTCCCTACCACCCGCTCCAATCCAGATCCACCCCTTTTATGTCTCTTACTAGAAAACGAACATGTTTCTAGGGGATAATAAAATATATAATTTAACAAGATAAAATAAAAACTAACACAGGGGAATAGGATAAAACAAACAAACAGAAGGAAGATGGCCCCAGAAAAGGCACAAAAAACAGAAACATAGAGACTCACTCATTTGCACACTCAGGAATCCCATAAAAATACTAAACTAGGTTGCCGTTATATATACACAAAGAACCTATAGAACCAAAAAGGAGAAAAATATAAATAATATAAAATAAAAATTATGATAAAGTTAACAAACAAAAATCAAATCCCTGACATGGCATTATAAAGAGGTTGAATTCATATTCTATTGGCCATCTAGTGCTGGGCATGTGGCCTACCCTTAAGATAGTTTATTTCCTCAGTGAGTCTCCCTTGGAGAAAACTAAATTTTTCTTTTGCAAGTGTTTATGAATTGGAGATAGCTTCTGGGTTAGAGGAGGGGACATGTGTCCACTTCTATTTCAACTCTAGGAACCCACCTGGTGCAGAACAGTGGAGGACCTGTGCATGCTGCCTCATGATTTCATATCTGCATAGATCCTGTTGATTTAGAGGGTCTTGCCAAGGGAAGGGATTTGACAGAGATATCCTGTTTAGGTCTGAATGTTCCAAGGTCTCTCACTCTTTCTGTAATGTCTAGCTGTGGGTCTCTGTATTGATTCTCATCTGCCTCAAACTCATGTCAACTGGCTTGCCTCATCCTCTTAAGTGCTGCATAGAGGCATTAGCCACTACTCCAAGCACAGATTTTTTGTATTAACCTTTAAGATTAAAAATATTACATTTAATTTATTTATTCTCTCCTGTACATGTGCATGCATGCACATATGTATGTCATGGTATGAGTATTGAGGTCAGAGTACAACTTGTGGGAGTTGGTTCTTTTCTTCCATTGTGTAGGTGGCAGAGCTCAAACTCAGGTCATCAGGCTTGGCAGCAGACACTATCTGACTACTCCAGATATTATGAAATATACTTTCTGTTTACCTGCCCATAAAACTCTTAAATCATTCATATTACCATACATTATTAACATAATGTTTTGGTGAGTGAGATTCTTCATTTTCTTCTTTCATTTGTTGAATGTGAGAGTAATGTGGAAAAAAATGCTTGAAAATCATGAACAAATAGTATAGACTCCTGTAGTCAGTCGGTCTAGCGCCTGAACTAGTTGAAATCAGGCCATCAAGATAGGCAAATGGCAGAGAAATAGCTCAGGCTCTCCTTAGATTGTAATTGTTTTATGCATCATCAGAGATTTCTAGATGCTTTTGATCTGTCCAGGAGCCTACAGTCAAAGTTTCAGTATATGTTCTGCTAGTTCTTCACTCAATTACTTCATTATACTGACACTGCAAACAAATGGAGACTTAGGGAACCTGAGTCAAGAACAGAATGTCCTCACATTATTCTCAAAGTCCTGAAGGGTTCTTACATGTGGTACCATTATACAAGGGAATGAAAAGGGGAGGGCGGAACGATATTGTTGATATTTATAACAAGACACGATAGTGCCTGTAGAGAGCTGCGAAGTGCCGCGCCCTAAAGATGGCGCTGGTCTCCGCCTTCCACCAGCCCGACGGTGAGTGCTCTTTATGATAATAAGTTCATATTTGGCAAAGACCGCTGATCTGGCTTGCTTCCGCATACGTAGACCTCTAAGATAGCACCACTTGGCTTTACTTGACTGGCTGTTTAATTAGTATTTAGCCTGTGGGTTGGGTCTGCCCTATTATTCGGAAGACTGTTTTCAAGGGACCTGAATAAACTGCTGGAGAAGAGTTTTATGAGTTGCGTCATTCCTTGCTGGACAAGGGGGGACGCGACAAGTGCCAAATCTGCACGAGTTAAAACCGATGTTTCTCTCTTTTTCCCCTTCAGACTCGTAACTGCTCGCTTTGTGGTTGAACCTTGGATAGTAAATGCATTGTGATTTAAAGGGCAGGGACATAAGCTTCAACTCTTGATATTTAAATTTATTTGAATTTTTCTCAGTGGTCCTGAAAAGGTCAACACTTTGGCCTGCCTCATAATTGTATGTTTTGTCACAAGCCAATTCAACCACACATGAATCAAACAGGTCTAACATGATTTTTCTGGCCAAAGGCCAGCTAGACTCAGCTACACTGTCTTTTACCTCACAAGATTTTAATAATCCTTGTAGTGGTTCCAGAGTGGCTGGGGCTTTCCACTTCCGGATACATATGAAGCGCTGCTTCTATAAAGCACTGGTTCTCCGGGGCTGTATCAGCGACTTATGCAGCAGTCCTAACCTCAGTTGTTGGTGCATAAATTAAGAATTCTGGGAACCATTTTCCTGAAACAAACATAAAAGTTCAATTCTATTTGGACAGGGAGTGATTATTAGAAAGAAGACTGAAGAAAGTTTTTATTTCTGTGCCTTACTTCATAAAAATAGACTTAATGCCATGATTTTGTTTTTGTTTTCTTTTCTCTTTTTCTTGTATTTTTCTAATCAAAACATCAAGGTGGGAAAATAGTTGAACAGAATTTTCTTTGTTGTTGACATGACTGGAGTTACCTGACCTGATTGGGACTTTATGAATAGTTATGTATGGAATTCTCACAATAATTTGGTAAAGCAAGTACCATGCCCTTGTTCTCATTTTACATATGAGAAAACTGAGAAGCAGATTACTTGGGTAATTGGTCAACAGTAAGTTGGTGAGGTGAGATTCACATGAAGATTCATACTATTAGATCAACTGAATTCATTAGTATTTAAATATAGTTCAGATATATTTGTTATCTAATATGCAGACATACTATGTATGTATGTATATTTTCTTGAGAAAAGTTCTCTCTATGTGGCCCAAACTTCCCTTGAACTCTTGGCCTTCCTGCTTCAGCTTCTTGAGTTTTGGGACTACAGGCATGTAAAACCACACAAGGACAAATAGAATATGTTAGGAAAGAGATTTCATAGCCACTTACAGAAGAAGAAATAGAGGGCTAGAATATCTTGTTAACTTGAATATTCCTACAAAAAGTAAATAACCTGTTTCTTGATATAGTACAGGGAACTTCCAAATGGTTTATCTTGAAGGCCTGTCAGACATATTTGTGAGCATTAGAGTTAAATATCTCACCTTATTTTGATGGAGACAGCTATTGAGGGAGTCTGTCAGGCTGAATCATCTGGGTCACTCGTCTTCTTTTGGTGTCTGATTCTGTTTTCTGCTGAGGTTTCCGTTGTCCAGTTGTCCCTGGGTTCCTTGAATGGATGCTTTGATTCTCCTGGAAAGATAAGAACAGAGCCCTGCCCTAATCCTCACTCAGGGACAATCACCCTCTTTTTTTTGGGGGGGGGG
>CAJQZJ010037491.1:770772-856114 GCA_907164525.1 Lophiomys imhausi
TCTTCTTCTTCTTCTTCTTCTTCTTCTTCTTCTTCTTCTTCTTCTTCGAGACAGAGTCTCACTATGCAACTCTGGCTGTTCTGGAACTCACTATGTAGACCAGGTCTTGAAGTCACATCTACCTGCCTCTGCCTCCTGAGTGCTGGGATTAAAGAGTTACATCATTATAACAGGCTCTTTACCCTCAATCTCAAACTTTAAATGGAGACCAGAGATGCCCCTCCATCCTAACCTCTTAACCTTTTTTGCTCAAGTCATGAAGTTTCTTCTTTGCATACCCAGTGTCAAAACCCAATCTCAAGCAATGCCCCAACACAAACATGTTGAAGACTCTTAACCTAGATCATTATGTCTCAATCAGTGAGAGGAGATTTTAAAATCTATTATCTCCTTCTTCTGGACATATTTACAAGTGTATGGAAAATTTTTTCAATGGTCGCAACTTGATGGTTGGGCAGTATTAATGGCATCTATTGAGAAGGAGTCAGAAATGTGGCTGCATATCCTGTGCACACATGCACACAGAAATGCCTTCCGGAGAATAGCCAGGGATGGGGAAAATGAGATATCAATCAAATGGTACAAACTTTCACTTATAAGGAGAAAACATTCTGAGGACAAATCTGTGGCATCATTAATATAGTTATATATTGTATGCTAGAACTTTGCTGAAAATGAATCTGAAGTACTCTTATAAAGTACATACACACACATACACAGAGGGGGGAGGGAAAGAGAGAGACTTACATGTCTTAGTTATTCTTTAATGCAATGAAATACTACAGATGAAGTAATTTTGTTTTTTTTATTTTTATTATAATTATTGAGATTACGTACTTTATAATAAACATAAACATATGATTTATTCTTTCACAGCTTTGGAGGCTGTGAAGTGCAAATATAAGGGGAGTTAATAAATAGTGAGGATATTATTGATGGATCAGACATGGTAGAAGGAAAAGAGGACACAGGGATAAATTAATCCTTTGAAGAGCTTAGTCCCACAAGAATGTCATTAATTTATGAGGGCAGAGACTTCCTGATCCAACCTCTTCTTAAAGGTCTCACTTAATTGTATTGGCGAATATGTTTCCTACATGTAAACTTTGGGAGGCATATTGAAACCATTGCATTCTACCATCATATTCTACCTCTGGAGCTCTGTTACCTGTAATTCATGTCCAAAGGTCAATTCACAGGGAAAAGATTCCTACGAGAAATTTCCTAAGGGAGTTCTCCTGATCTAAACACCCCTTTAAGTTCCAACTTCTCAACATTGATATTGCAGGGGTTGCTTCCAATATGTGAATTTTGAAGGGTATGTTGAACAATAATAGCATTATTTGAGGTGCTAAACTTGTTGATTAACTTGTGTAGTGATCGTTTTACAATGCTGCACACTTCCAATATGTGTGCCTTTTCTCATCATACCGCAATAACATTGAAAATTATTTTTTAATCAATTAAAAAAAGAAAATGGCCCAAACATAATAACACCAGCTTTGAGATAGTCTGACATGAAGGGATAATCATGACTTGCATGACAGTGGTTTTATATGAAGTCCTCTGGGACAATACTAGTTTTGTAACAAGGCTGCTATCTTGTAAATTCCAACAGCTTTAGTGCACCTAAGATGGCTCCTGTGAACAAGAAGCACTGTCTCGGAGACTGTTTCACAAACATTTATAGGATTCTCAAACAAGGAGTTAGTAATAATTTATTCAAATAAACAAGATACTAACAGCTGAAGAATAAACCACTCCTTCCAAGGGAGGAGGAGGAAGGGAGATACTCTGTAATGAGGTGATTCATGCATTACAGTAGTTATAACCTCATCTTTGGTATACTATGCCCTGACATGCTGATAGACAAATTCTTCCTCAGATATTTATGAGAACTCTTTAGATATCAGTGAGTTACAGAGAAGGTATCTGAGGAGAAATATTCTTACTTAACGCTGTAAAATAAGAAAGTACACATCTAAAGACATACCAAATATAAAACATAAAAACTGGAGCCACTGAGGACAGGTCATCCCTCCTTCCCACTTCCCAAAGCAGTTTTAACATATTTTGGATAGGTAGACTGGGGCATTAGGCAACTAGACCACCAGTGTGTATGACTGGTTCATAGTGGAAAGGTTTTGGCTGACTATAAAACAAAACACATTATGAGATACTGGAAGAGAAGTGTAAATTATTGATCATAGAAAATAATAACTGTTTTACGTTTCTTAGTGAAAAGGTCTCATAGTGTAGCTCTAACTATACTGGAACTCACTATGTAGACCAGGCTGGCCTTGAACTCACAGAGATCCACCTGCTTCTGCCTCCTGTGTGTTGGGATTAAAGGGGTCAGGCATGATGCCCTTCTTTCTGTTTTAATTTATCCTTTTTATATTGAAGTCAAAAGAGTTTGTGTTGTAGGGCTTGTCTGACCTGGATAGTAATTATCCATGGGCTCTGCAATTTTTATTGGTTGATAGTTACTTAGCCTCTCTAAGAATCACTCAAGAAAATTCAGTGAATTTACTAGAAGTAATTCACAGAGCATCATACCATAGCCCTTTACATATATTTGTTAGTCTGTCTTTATTCTGGGATCACATACAATCACAATCTTATAAAGATTTTTACAGGAATATTTAGACTTTAGTTGTTACTACATTTTAGTTAAATTTAGGATGAGGGTGGGGTTGTGCAGTATTGTAACTAAGAGATATCAGATAACAAAACTAGTACTTTGAGTTCATAGCCACAGCAAAAGCTTTATATATATATATATATATATATATATAAAGAGAAATTTCCTAAGGGTGTTCTCCTGATCTAAACACCCCTTTAAGTTCCAACTTCTCAACATTGATATTGCAGGGGTTGCTTCCAATATGTGGATTTTGAAGGGTATGTTGAACAATAATAGTATTATGTGAGGTGCTAAACTTGTTGATTAACTTGTGTAGTGATCGTTTTACAATGCTGCACACTTCCAATGTGTGTGCCTTTTCTCATCATACTGCAATAACATTGAAAATTATTTTTTAATCAATTAAAAAAAGCAAAATGGCCCAAACATAATAACACCAGCTTTGAGATAGTCTGACATGGGATAATCATGAATTGCATGACAGAGAAAGAGAGAGAGAGAGAGAGAGAGAGATGCAGAGAATCTTTATGGTCCTATTGCATTAAGTATGGGGTGCAAACAATATTGGCATAATACTTATACATTTTAGATATGTTCAAGATTTCTCCAAATTGTACTGAAAATATTGCCCCATAGTTTTCATATGTGACAAATATTCATTGTACTCTGATATACTTTTTTGGTAGTTAGAATTTCTACAACTTGGGATGGTAATTGGCCTTTTTGTTTGAAACCTTAAAATAGTTATTTATTTTAATAATTATTCATATTTCTAGGAATGCATATTGAGGAAATAATCAATAGAAATTCACAGAAAATATACTGATCTAAATATTACAGCAATGAGAACTTGAAAGAATTCTAGATTAACAAAAATACATCAGACAAATTATGCTATACTCATGTAATTGGGTGCTTTAAATGAACTTAAAAATAAATTAACATAGTAAAAACCTCAAACCAGGATTCAGGATCCAGAACCCTAATCTAAGATACTTGAAAGGCCAAAGCACGAGAATAAATAACAAGTTCAAGGCAGCCTGGGTGAGTTAGAGAGATCTTTTGTCAAAAGGAAAGGTAAAAAGAAATGCTTGGAGGTATAACACAGTGGTAGAGTACTTTAACATGCATACATAGGGTCATAAATTTAATTCCCTCAATCACAAAAGCTCAAAGAATAGTACTAAGTACAAAAATGATTTCTAAATCATTTTAACAATATAAATTTTTATAAGTATATGTATATACACCAAACACTAGTAGATATATTTGGGTGAAGAAGTTATGGGAAGGTTTTGTTTTACTCTGAATTTTTACTTTATTAAAAATGTAAATATGCCACATTTATGAGAGTTAAATGGCCCAGTATACCTTCCCAATGTCCAGTTTATACATATTTGGCCCCTGACTTTAACATTCTACTATCTAACCATCTCCATGAGTTTAAAGGTCTATATCTGACTCAACATTCATACTAACTTGCAACACACTTTTAAGAGTATCTTCTTAGATCTATAACACCCTCTTGATTCCTAAACAACTCAAAATTTAACTATGAGACTCTAGCTGTCTATTCTTCAACCACCTCAGAGACCTGAGAGGGATAAATATATCTGCTTATATAGGAAGTGCAGGGCCTGCAGCTTCCAAAACTAAGAAATGACATACCAGTGACTGCCTGGACAATTCCCATTTAACTCTCATAAATGTGGCATATTTAGATCTGTTGTTTTGTATAGTATTTACTGTTATAAGAGAAGGAACCATCTGTTGGACTGAAAGGGGAAGCTGCTGGGGGGAAGAGGGTGGAGGGCGGGTTAGGAAGGGGGAATAGGGAAGGGTTTGTGACTGAGATGTAACTTGAAGAAAAAAAAATAAATTATTTAAAAAAAAGAAACAGAACTTACTCCATTTCAGTTTTTAAAGAAAAGAAACACAACTAAGTCAGTCCAAGTAATTAATTAAAATGGAACTTTTAAAAAATATGAAAATGGTGTTTTATTTTTAATAAGATAATTGTCTTATTTTGTTGGAAACAACATTTCTGTTTCTGTTTGAAGTTATCTGTTGTCTCTCTACTTAAAATTCTTTGCAAACCACCATGAAAAAAAAAATGTAAAAACGAGGGACTGTTATGTAGGGATACTCCACTCCAGAGGAGTGGGATGGAAGGGATAGGGAGGGGGTAGAGGTTGGGAGGGCAGGACTGGGAGGGGTGGAAAGGGGACACTATGATGGATATGTAACCTGAAGTAATAAATAAATTTTTAAAAATGTAAATAAAAAGATGACTTTTAATAATAGTAGGTAATGCACATACTATATGCTATGAAGCTTTAGACAACTTTCTTTTGAGAATAGGATCTTGATCTTTAGTCTAGGTTGGCCAACAATGCCCTCAAACTCACAACAATTTTTCTACCTTATCTAGGATTCCAGGCATGAGCTATCATGTGTGCCTTGGAAAGAAGAGGGCAAGTGTATGCACTATCTAGTCTTCAAGAAAAATCTAAAGCAACAGTTTCTTGAAAGGACTAATTAATAAGCAAGCTCTGTCCTGCTAATTTAAATAATAAGTCTGTGCGCTGTCAATTTATTTAATGGGCATATAGTTTGTGTCCTAAAATTGCCACACTGTAGTAGTTTCATGCTCCAACTAGCTGGGGCTCTGTATGAGCAATTGACAGTGCAAGGGTGAAAGAAAGGGCAAGAGCCATAGGGAAACCAGAAAGTGGTGATGTAATTTAAACTTTTGTTCTTAATCGTTGCCATTTGTTCTCTGTGGTTACTTGCATGGATAGTTCTACAGGGATGAGAACATTAAATATATAAAGAATTCAAGATTATCCTAAGGTTAGGCTCAGGGTATCTATGCCTAGTATAGAAGTACTTGCATGTCCTCACATTGCACTCACATCATTATCACTAGTTTCTATGTTCCTCTTCACGTTTTGCTTTCCAGAACAAACAAAAATGTAGAATCAAATATATATTTAAAATGAAGTTATACAATATAGTTTTAAATATGAAATATATATATTAATAATTGAATCACATGGAAAATATATTTTTTTGCTATTTTGGTTTAATAGCTTCTAAATTTTTTAAAATATATCTGTATATATGTTCCTAATTTTCTTTTCCTTCATTTCATGTAATTTTTGATGTATAATCTCATGTATCCATATAGGCCTGGAACTTGGTATATAGCTGAGGATGACCTTGAACTTTTAATACTCCTGTCTCTACATCTATTTCTGTTTCAAAAGAAATAAAGAATGCCAGATATACAGTACAGTGGTCTACAGATTCCTTTTTACATTTATTTATTTATTTGTTTATTGGTTTTTTGAGACAGGGTTTCTCTGTGTAACAGCTCTGGCTGTCTTGGAACTTGCTTTGTAGACCAAGCTGGCCTTGAACTCACAGAAATCCACCTGCCTCTGCCTCCCAAATTCTGGGATTAAAGGCATGCACCACCACATTTGGCTCTTTTTTAAATTAAAAATATATATATTTTATTTTTCATAAGTTTGGGTGTTTTGTCTGTATATATGTCTGTACACCACAAGGCATGCCTCATGCCAAAAGAGGCCAGAAGAGGGTGTTGGATCCCCAGGAACTGGAATTACAGATGGTGATGAACTGCCATGTGGGTGCTGGGAATCTAGCCCAGGTCCTCCAGCAAAGCAGTCAGTGATTAACTGCTGAGCCACCTCTCCAGTCTTACAGTTTCTCTTTACTTTCAGATATTGTCATACAGAGTAAGGTATAGAACAAACACACATACAAAATTGAATTTGCAATAGTTCTGGATAGTTGGGGTTAAGGTTTAGATGTCCCCTTCAAAATTTATGTTGAAAATTTCTTGCCATTGTAATGATATTGGGGGATGGGTGATTAGTTCTGGAACATTCTGCTCTCCTGAATAGATTAATGCCATTATTATTGGGAGTGGAATCCTGATTAAAAAGATTAGTTCTGCTTGATTTCCTCTCTGTATTTTACAGGCTTTCTTGACTTTCAGCCATTTTAGGATGTAGCAAATTTCAATGCTTCTGAACTTCTCAGTCACCAAAACTCACAAGCTAAACCAAATACTATGGGCTACAATTGATCTAGTTTGTGATATTCTGTTTTTGATGAAGAAAGTGAACCTTATGTGTACCTTAGAAAATTCTCAGAAGTTTCTTTTTCTTGATAGGAATCCTAAAGTTTCCTTTTTAAGCCACAAAGTAAAGCATAAATTTAATCATATAGTCTCAAGCTCAGCAAAGTTCAAGTATTCACTGAGATTTTCTTCAGGGCAATGGGGATATATCAGTGAATTTTTGGTCCCTTGCCAATCTAACTCCATCACAGTAGTCCAATCATTTCTTTTGCCTCTAGCTTTACTGAAAAAAATTTTAGGTTTCTTTTGACTGACATTGTGCTATTTTATAAAAATTCTTGCTTGGTTATAGTGATGTTGCCTCCTAAGCCCCAATGTTTTCTAAGTATTTTATCATTTGAACACTGAAATATGTACTACATTTTACTGCTTGATTACCCATTGTCTTGTTTGATACCTTAATACCCACACTGGAAAGACTACAAGTTCCTTATAAACATTGTTCCAAGTATAATGAATATGTCGGAGCCTTGCATTAGTACAATGATGAAATTCTACATAAAGTTTTTTTCTCTTTTAAATGAACCCTGTCTAAGGAGACTTTATCACAGAGGTTTAGAAAGTCTTCATGCAGGTCCATTTACAAACATAAGACCAAATTCCTGGAGGCCAACAGAAACAAGAAAACTGAGTTTATTTCTGGCACTGCCACTCAACATAAAGAACTTAAAATATTTATTTGATTTTAATTTTTGTGCATAAGTGTGTCGTGTGTCTGCATGTAGGTATGCATATGTGTGAGTGAAGGTGTCCTAGGGGTCGAGAAAAGAGTGCTGGATTCTTCTGGAGCTAGAGTTACAAGTGATTGTGAGCAGTCTGACTTGGGTGCTAGGAACTAAACTCTAGTCCTCAGTAAGAATAGTAAGCTTAACCAGTGAGTGATCCATCCAGCTCTTAAGTAGAGGACGTTGGAAAATGCAATGCCTTGTATAATGCTATATTCCTTGTGCTTTAGGTTCTCCCTATGGGAAATGGAGGAACTGACCACTTTGCTATTTCATGACATTATTAGGAAGACAGTATGAGAATTTATATGGTAAAATGTATGTAGTTTTCCTTTGTTCTTAAAGTGTTTCAAGGCCAAGTAAGGGTAAAGGGGACTGCAATATAACTGATTGTCTAGATGAAGTTGATATTGGCAATGTTAATTATGTCTAAGTATTGGCAGCCTAATATTCTTCTAGTTCGATAATCAATAGAAGAATCTCTGGGTTTAGTGGTGATGCGTACACTCTTACCTACTAAGGAAAGAGGGAAGATTGCAAGTGCTGGGCCAGCTTGTGTTACATGGCAAAATTGAGGCCACTCTGGGCAACTTACTTGCCTCAAATTAAAGTAATAAAAAGAATTGAGGGTTTTGCTCAGCAGTGAATTCCCAGTATGTGTAAGCCTCTGCCTGTTTTCAAACCTTATAAACTCAAGAAATTGTACACATTCATATGCATACATATTGTAGAATAAGTTACCTTATTCTGTTGTAGAAAGTTAGAGCTAGCAATCTCATAAAACAGAATAGGATAGTGGTCAGTAGGGACTAGCATGACCAGGAAGGAGTGGGAACACCAAAGGATAGAAAGGTTAGGTTGGACTTTTTAATATCAAAAAATGACAAGATGGGAAAGTGTTTTTAGATGTTAGGAGTGAGGCTCAATGCTGGGAATGTAGTTCAGTTCTTAGTTCGCTTACTTACCATGCAGAAAACTGTATCACTGAATAAACAAGGGAGTGGGGACAAGAGGATCAGAAGTTCAAGGTTGTCCTTGCCTGGTGAGTTGGGCTACATGAAATCCTGTGTCAAAAATAATGGAAATTGAATATGCCCTGGTAAAGGAAGTATTTAGAAAAAGGTATGATACTTGTGTGCCTTAGTTCGTTAGTCACATGAGGTCTAAGAGCTTCTTCTTGCACAGGAGGCATACATGGCAGGCTCCACAAGGGTGTGGGAGTGGAGGTAGGGGGAAGTAATGGAGACATAACTTGAAGTAATAAATAAATGTTACAAAATAATTAATTAATACAGAAAATGGGGTTCAGGACTAAATCGAGAATTCTCAATAAAAGAATCTCAGGTGATGGAGAAGCCCTTAAATGATCAATGTCCTTAGTCATTTGGAAATGGGACTCAAAATGACTGTGAGATTCCATCTCACACCTGTCAGAATGGGTAATATCAAAAACTCAAGGGACAGCACAGGCTGGTGAGGATGTGGAGAAAGGGGAACATTTCTCCATTGCTGATGGGAGTGAAAACTTGTACAACCACTTTGGAAATCAATCTGGCAGTTAGTCAGAAAATTGGGAATAGTTTTTCCTCAAGACCTAGCTATACCATTCCTGGACATATACCCAAATGATGAATGAATTTCACAGGCAAATGGATGGAACTAGAAAAGATCATCCCGAGTGAGGTAACCCAGATCCAGAAAGATACACATGGTATATACTTACTCATAAACAGATATATTAGGCATATAGTACAGGATAACCATTCTACAATCCACAGATCCAAAGAAGCTAAGTAACTAAGAGGGCCCAAGGGAAGAATCTTGAATCCTATTCAAAAGGGGAAATAGAATAAACAGTGGGAGTGGATGAAGAGAGAGAACTGGGTAGAAGAGGGAGAGAGGAGGGAAAGGAAGGTGGGGATCAGTTGTGAAGAAAGCTGGCCTGGGAGATGAGAGGGCTGGGAGAAAGATGACAATCTGGAGACTGAGATAGGGTAGGAGCCCTGGGAGTAGATGGGGGCAACTCTAGCTGAGAACCCTAGAAGCTGGGGATATGAAGACTGAAGAGGCCTCCTTCTACCTATATAGGACTTCTAGGAGAAGGATGGGAAAATTGGGAATAGTTCTTCCTCAAGACCCAGCTATAGCACTCTTGGGCATATACCCAAAAGATGCTCCACCACATGGCAAGGACACTTCTCAACTATGTTCATACAAGTTTTATTCATAATAGCTAGAAGCTGGAAATAACCTAGATGCCCCTCAACCAAACAATGAATAAAGAAAATGTAGTACATTTGCACAATATAATACTTCTCAGCTATTAAAAACATGAATTTGCATATATTGACATCCAGTTCATCAAAAAACAGTAGGCACAAGTTTTATACATTTTTCTAAATACTTCCTTTACCAGGGCATATTCAATTTCCATTATTTTTGAGACAAGATTTCATGTAGTCCAACTCACTAGGCAAAGAAGACCTTGAACTTCTGATCCTCCTGGCCTCACTCTCTTGTTTATTCAGTCATACAGTTTTCTGCATAGCAGCTCACCCACAAACCCTTCAACCCAAAATTTATCCTATATACATGAGGTGCAGGGATAAAGATATACCAGAAATTGAGGGAATGTCCAACCAGTGAAGGGCCCAACCTGAGACCTACCCCAAGGGAGAGAGCCAACCCTATTCACTATTGATGATACTCTGCTATGCTTACAGACAGGAGCATATCATAACTGTCTGCTGAGAATCTCCATGCAGCCCAGGATCCAAATAGAGGTTGATATCCACTGCCAAACATTAAATGAAGCATGGGGTGTCATGTAGAAGAATGTGGGGAAGGATAGAACAACCTGGAGGAGACAAGAACTCAGAGATAAGACCAATAGAGTCAACTAACCTAGGGTCATGGAGGCTTGCAGAGACTGAACCACCAAGAAAAGAACATGCATGAAGTGGACCTAGGCCCCATATACATATGTAACCTATAGGCAGATTGGTCATCACGTGGGTCCCCTAGCAAGTGGAACAGGGGCTTGTCTCTGGATTGGACTAAGATGTGTGCTTTTTGATCACTTTCCCCAAAGGGAGCTGTAGTTCCTGGTCTCAATGGAAGAGGAAGTACTCAGTACTGATGAGACTGGATGTGTTGGAGTAGGATGGTATGGGGCAGAGGGGCACCCCTTTTCTGAGGACAAAGGGATGGGGGAATGAGGGGAAGGGGGCGGGAGTGTGAGACTCAGAGGAGGGGAGGGAGGGGATATGATCAGGATGTAAAATGAATAAATAAATAAATTAAAAATGAAAAAAGTTTAAAAAAATAAGTACAATGGAGAGTCAAGAAGTTAGAAAGTTAGTTACTCATTGAACTAAAATACTCATAATTTTTAAAAGTTAATAAAAAGAAGTCACATGATAGCAATATGAGTGGCTTTTTCTTAAAAATTTAGACAAATAGACCTAGAATGCATGGTACCTACTTCACTCAGTGCACATCACTGGAATGAGCAACTCCAGCTGGTCAAAGAATTTAGTAAAGTATTAAAGAGACTGTCTTTTAATTTTCTGTATTTTCAAGTAATATTTTCCTGTACATTTTGATCACACAGCTTCCTTCATTTCTAGACACAAAAGCTCTAAACAAGTGAGTCAGGCCGTAACCAACACCGAGGCATTAGCTGGTGTTGTGTAATTACAGGACAGGTGTATCACAGCTCTTAAGCCTGAAAAACAACAAAATCTCAATAACAGAGGGTCATGGGCACCCAGAGCACTAGTAAATGATTTACACTAAGAACTGTAAGAACACCAGTTACAGAGCTGAACTTCACTTTATTTGTAGCTCCCCTCATGCGTATTGGTAGGGGTACTGATGCTATTTTCATAAACTAGTCTGTCTGCAGGCAGCAAAATCTAGAAAATGGATCCAATGGGCTTATACACTGGATCACCCTTGCTCCCTTCAGTAGTCTCCCAAGAAGGATGTCCTGACTTTAGCAGTGAGATATCAGCTGATACTAAGGTGTTATTGATTCAGTCTAGCGCTTGCACACTAGTTGCCGTTTGTGTTTTTAAGGGGAGACTGAGAGAGGAAGGGTAGAAGAGGGAAGCAAACCTAGAGAGGGAAAATAGTTTGGAACAAGGACTGGGTGAGGCATGACTCAGTAGAAGAGGGGGAAGAAGTAAACATGAGAGAGGAATGCTAAGAGGCAGGGAAGAAGTCATAGAGCAATCAGAAAATGCTGAAATGGGAAGGAGACACAGTCACACACCACAATATAATTATTTGGGAACAGGGCAGGTTTTGTTACCAGAACTGAATACCAGCCCAACATTTTCTAACTTTCATGATTTTAGGCAGTTCACTTCTCTGTGGCTGTTTTGTTCATCTGTAAAAATATGATGCTAGTACATTTTTGGGGGGTGAGCTGTTTGTTCTGATGATTGAAAATACCACTCATGAGGGTGTGGTATATGGTAGGTGTTGAAAGACTCATAGTATGCTGGTGGTTATTGCTAATATTGTTACAGATAGTCACATTGCTACTGTTAGGTGCAATGTCTGACTGTGATAAAGCACAAACAAATCAAATGTCATAGCATTAATTAAGAACAGAAAGTGCATTAATGAAGATTGCCTCAGATAGCCTTCTAGGTGTCAATTTTAGCAAAAGAAATGTGAATATTTTGGGGCATAGCAAACAAGAAATAAAATCACATTATATTGCTCACACATTCACATTCTACTGCATGTCACTTTCGCATTAAAGAGCTTCGGTCAAGCGAGAAAAATTAAAGCTATACTTTTTCACATCGTTGGTTTGTTTTGTAGCACTTCCTTTTGCAGTGCTTTAGAATACGTAGTGGTATAGTTTAACCCTAATCAGACAGAAAGACATTGAAAATAATTTTACATGAACACAGTGCTAGTAACTCATATTTGTTGACTTATTTTCATCTCTTTACAATAATCTAGTAGTAAACAGATTACAAGTAGGCTCCATAGGGAAATTTTCATGTTTGTTTTTCAAATAGATCGCAAGAGCAATCATTCTGTAGATCATATGAAATAAATTTTTTTCTTTGGTGGGAAAGCAAAACATTCGGCTTCTTACTTTCTCAACGGTGTGGACTTTAATAGCCACAGCACATATTTCTGAGAAAGTTAACTACTATGTATGCAAATCAAAAACAAGCATCCCTTACAGCATCACATTTGAACGGAGAAATACCTGTGTTTCTGGGGTTTAAGCTATTTCCCTGCTTTAATGCCTCATTACAATACTATCAAGTAACCAGGTCAAGGTAAAATATTCACTGGTACTAATAACTTAAGAATGAGTCTATTGGCTACTAATACTCAGTTTCAGTGTTGGACTGAAAGGGAGAGCTGTTGAGGGGGAAAAGAAATACCTTAAACTAAAAAAAAGGGTAGAGGATGGGGGGTTGAGGGGGAAGAGGTAGAAGGGTGGGACTGGAGGGGGGAGTAGGGAGGGGATTGTGATTGAGATGTAACTTGAAGAAATAAAAATTAATTATTAAAAAAGAATGAGTCTATTGGCTACTAATACTCAGTTTCAGTGTGAATGAAAAAATGAATATTGCCATACTGAAAAAAAGGACTTTTCTAACCCAGAAGAAAAAAAAATATTTTAGTTTATCTACTGAAGAATACCCCCAAAGCTGAATCATCTCCATTGTCCAGGTAATTCAAATATGTCACAGTAAGGTTTTACTTAATTATAGAGACTTAAGAAAAAGGTACATTGTGTCTGATGATTATCAACACATCTATGTTTTCCTTAGGCACCAAACCCTGTGTGTCTGAAACAGTTTAGAGAGAAATGTCTCTATATTTGAATCTAGGCTATAGTTGCTGAAATCTAACTTTCCTGGAGAACTCGGCTCTGCTGAGTCTCAGCTGAACCCAATTTTCTCACAATTGGTTCCTGTACATTCACAATGTGAGACACACATGGGATGAAGACATAGGTGTGGACAAAGCTGTACCTTCTTCAAAGACTATATACAGAGAAGTAAATTAAGTCTTACCAAGAACGAGGCTAAATAGAATTTCATTCATGCATAATATTCTATTTGATATGGAAAAACAAGTGATGCTTGATTACTTCATGTTATCACTAATAGAATAACAAGCTCTGTGCCTCAGGGATGGCCAGAAAATCCTTTAAGATGTTGTTGTCCTTAGTTTCTTATTAAAGTTGAACACTTAACATACTAACTGATCTGAAACTCCAACTCTGGGGGGTATTGGATGTCTATAAATACCATAGGTACCTGGACACCCATACACAAACCTCTCTGCATAATTAAAAATAAAAGACAAATCTCTCAAGAAGTCTATGTTGTCATTTTCTACTTATTAGAGTCACAAATTGTCAAAAGTAATTTATAGTGTTAAAACCCAAGCTGGTGGTTAAACTTGCACAGGTAACGTGGAGTCTTCTCATATGCTGGTATTGAATATATTGCTAGCTGGACAAGAGCATGAGATTTCTAAAAATTCATTAAGCTGTATAACCATAACTTGTTCACTTTTGCTTTTTATGCCCATTTCAAAACAAATTAGTTTGAACTTTAAGAAAAGTTATGGTATGCTATAGCCAATGTAAAAATAAAAATCATGGCCTTTTACAGATTTACCTTCTGAATTTAGGAAAACCAAGTATGGAATTAGATGTCATGATCTACTGTTTTGTATCAAGTTTCTCTGGCTTTGTAGCCTTTATATTCTGTAGGAAGGCAATGTGTTAATTCTCTGTCCATTTATTTATTAGTATAGCACTTAAGGAGTTATTAGCACGTCCTCTGACAGTAATATCAAGGTGATAGATTTCTCTTTCTTTCTCTTTCCTTTCCTTCTTCCCTTCTTTCCCCTCTCCTTCCACCTTTCCTTCTTCTCCCAACTCTGATTCTGCAAATTTAATATAAGACACTTCACATGCTATACAAGTATTAAACCCCATGACCACCTTATATGACTAAAATCTTGTTTCTTGGAAAATGCACTGTGTTGGACTAAAACTTTTAACCTAGCTTCCTGAAAAAAAAAATTATAGTTAGAAACTGATCTTTCCTTGCTGGTAACTTAGTTCTAAATAAACCTTCCCATTGCTGTCAATAGTGCTTTTTAAAAGCTAATCCTGTTCTGGCCTGTGGTATGTATGTGTCAAGAAAGAGATGGACCTTACTTGAAAGTTGATCACTGCACAACCCAGTGAATGGGGGAGTCACTATTTTTCATTTAGAGTTTTTTTCTTTATTTTTTGCACAGCCGAAGCAGAGCTTGTCATGTGTCATTCCCAAGGTAATTATCACTTTATTATTGCCTATTGGGCCATACCTTAGGCTTTCATTGTACATCTCAGGTCCATTTACTCTTTCCCCAGTTTTATTTCTCATTATTCCAGCTATCAGTACACTATTCTTTTTTTTATTATAATGTTTATTTATTACTTCAAGTTACATCTCCAACACGGTGTCCTCTTTCCACCCCTCCTGGTTCCACCCTCCCGCCCTCTCTTCCCTCTCCCATCCATCCCACTCCTCTAATGTGGAGTGTCCCTACAAATCATCCCCTCTCAGCTCAACAGTCATATGAGGGCTAAGAGCTTCCTCTTGCACGGGGGTGGGGAGAGTGGGGGGTGCTACATGGTAGCACCCCTAGGGCAAATTGTCCCCTTGATACGTAACAAAGTCTATGTTCCTGATCTTTTTGGTGTGTTGGTTGTAGGATAGTTATCCTGTACTATTTGTCTAAAATCCAGTTATAAGTGAGTAGATGCCATGTGCATCCTTCTGAGTCTGGGTTAGCTCACTCAGGATGAGCTTTTCTAGTTCCATCCATTTGGGTGCAAATTGCATGATTTCCTTGTTTCTGATGGCTGAGTAGTATTCTATTGTGTAAATGTACCACTATTTTTTTATCCATTTGTCAGTTGAGGGACATCTGGGTTGTTTCCAGTTTCTAGCTATTACAAATAAGGCTGCTATGAACATAGATGAGGATATGTCCTTGTGGTTTGGTGAGGAATCATTTGAGTGGATGCCCAGAAGTGGTATGGCTGGGTCCCAAGGCAGGGCTATTCCAAATTTTCTAAGATATCTCCAGACTGACCTCCATAGTCATTGCACAAGTCTGCACTCCCACCAGCAATGGAGGGGTGTTCCCCTTTCTCCACAACCTTGCCAGCATGTGCTGTCATTTGAGTTTTTGATCTTAGCCATTCTGACAGGTGTGAGAGGTCCCTCACCTGCTCATCCATATTCCTGTCAGTGAGTTTGTATGGGTCTCTGTCTATTTTGTCCACTCATTTTCTACACTTAAATTTTATTGTTTCATTCTCTCTGTGTCTCTGTCTATCTCTGTCTCTGTCTCTCTCTCTCTCTCTGTGTGTGTGTGTGTGTGTGTGTGTGTGTGTGTGTGTGTGTGTGTGACACTAAGCATGTATGGAAGTTGGAATACAGCTTTCAGGAGTATATTCTCTCCTTACCACCAGGCAGGCTCTGGGGATGGAATTTAGGACATCATGGTTAATGACAAGTATCTTTACCCTCTAAGCCATTTCACCAGCTACACTTCTATGTTCCTTCTACTTTCCAAATACACAATTGACAAATGTGATTTGTTCAGCAATTGATATGCTAGAATCAAAGGAGACAAAATATTCCTCTGCCATTGGAAGTGAATTATATTACAAATGTTTTTATTTTATGTGTGTGAATGTGCCTGTTTGTCTGAATGTACACCTTGTATGTGCAGGTGCTCTAGGACTTGAGAATAAAGCATTAGATCTTCTGGAGTTGGAGTTACAGGTAGTTATGAACTGCCTAATTCAGTGGCTGAGAACCAAATGTGGGTCATCTGTGTGAACAACAAATCCTTTTAGCTGCTGAACCATCTCTATAGTCCTGGAAAGTGAATTCTTGACACAAGTTTTGCTTTCCTTTGCTTTGATAGTAAAGTCATTAAAAGGCCTACCTGAGTCACATTTTTGTTTGTTTTGAAATAGAGTGCCCTATAACCCAGACAGGTCTTGAACTCATTATGAGGCCAAGGATGACATTACACTCCTGTTCTTCCTGCCTAAATCTCTCACGTACTATGAATACAGGTTGCACTGCCACACACAGCTCTAAGTGAAATGATACTGAACTGCACTGAGCCCTAGTGTTTAGAATACATGGAGGTCTCAAGTAGTCTTCTGGCACCCAAGGGGCTTCTAGTTTACAGGACTACAGGCAAATGATTTCACACAATCTCAAAAGAATGTAGGGCAGCATAGGAATGCAGAGAAGAATCTAACTCAAGTCTGTTGTAATACAGAAGGAAACTCTGTGGAAAGATCCAGAGAAGATGACAGCTAAGCACAGGTTTAAAGGAGGAGTGAGTGGCAGGTAGCCAAATAAGGAGGAGGGTGGAAATTTCCAGAAGAAAAAAAATAACATGAGTAAAGTCACATAGGTGAGAAACAGTATGTACAGAATAGGACATACAAGCTTAAGGGTTAGTGACAAAGAGTGGCAAGAGATGATATCATGCAAATCGGTAGGCAGCCAGGTCATGAAGTGCTATGCCTAGCAATGGGATGAATATTCCCTCCCAATAAACCACAATATGTGTATTCACTAAAAGACCCTTTATCATAAACTTTGGGCCTCAGTTGCACTGATCTAAATAGTGAGTAAAACCTCTCTACTGTGCAGTATTGTCTGTTCCATATACAGTGTTCTCTACAATTTGCCTGTCACTAGGATCTTTTTCTCCTTCTACTTCCTTAGTTACCAGATGTTTACATTGGCTCATGGTGGGTTACTTTTCTTCCTATGAGACTTTGCTAGTTTGGTGAATGCTGTTTGATGTACTTTTCAGCTCTTTTATAAAGCCTTTTACAGTATCTTTTCTTCTATGGCTAAGATAGGCTAATAATTTTTTATCTTAGCCTTTAGGTCATACCAATAGTCTAAAATACTATTGATGGAATATTTCTCCATGTGATATAAATATGTGTGCATATAAAATCCCAAACAAACCTGTGTGATATTCACCACCAAGATCGAGGCAAAGTATTGATACATTCTGCTTACAACCTCTCTATATTCCTATTTATCGGCTTGGACTCCTGAGGGCATATTTCTATTGCAAATGAAAAATCCTTGTTAGCCAGTGTGGAACAAAGGAACTGTATGTAGATGAAATTCTGGTTCTCCGCTGGTTCCTCTATTTGCATGAATTTATGTGATTTAGTAGAAGTGCCACCATCTCTTATGTGGACAGATTGAGTGTAGATTCTTTGAATTTTTGATGAAAAAGTGCTGCAATGGTGATCAGAATTACAGTAAGCCTTTCCTCTGTGGTTAACCTGGGCTGTTTCCTTACAGTTTACTCTCTAGGCCTCACCTTTCTCACAGAGTGAAGTCTTTTGTTAGGGTTCGAGTTTCCCATAAACCTGCTCAATAATTTGTTTGTGTTTGGCTTTTTTGAAATACCACACAAAGCAATCCTTGTAAAAGGCAAAACTATTCCAAAGGCTGAGAAAGGAGCTCGGGACATAGATTGGAAGTCATTCTTTTCAGGTTGAGGTAGCTGGGTAATCTTATCTTAACTGGCTACATTTCAGGGTGCCCAATTCAGGGGCTTTTCCCTCTGGGAGCAGCATTTGCCCCAGGTAATGAAGAGCTTTCTAGTGCTGGGCAAAACTTCGAGAAATCAGAGGGCCCAGTGCTGTCTGGTCTATTCACAAAAATTATAGTCTGTTCACAAAAATTATAGTAAACAAAATGAGCTCCAGATATTGGGTTTCTCTCACCTCCAGCACCAGGGGAGATCAGCACTTGGCCCCAGGACAGAGATCTGACTGAGAAGCAAGGTTAGGAAGAAGCCTGGAATCCAGGAAAAGAGTCAAGATTGCCACCTGCACAGCTCTGAGTCAAAAGTTGTCAGTCTTCTTTGGCTCTGGCTGCGTAGCTTACTCTCTCACAGCCCAACCCTTTCCTAGGGCTGGGGCAGGGAATTGCTACATTCAGGATTACCTGGGGGAAAAACCAGAGGCTCACTTTGGTCCCTTCCGGTAATTGAAAGGACTGGGCGTCAGGGAGGGGGAGGAGAGAGCTTCCCTCCATAAATGGTTCCACCCCTGGGCAAGGTGGCTCACTTTGGCAGGTAGCAACGGGGGAGTGTGCACCTGCTGCCAGTCGAGCTCAGACAGACTGTGAGAAGAGACCAGGGGGAGCACGCCAAGGGAGTGAGTGAACCATGGACAGATTGAAGTGCCCGAGCTTCTTCAGGTGCAGAGAGAAGGAGGTAGGGGGTATGGAAGCTTCTGGAGGTGGGTGGGGGGGGAGAGGGAAGAAAAGAACGCGGGGGGGGGGGGAGGTTCTCAATTTTTGCTTTCTCTAGTTGCTCCATATTTTGCATATTTCTTTCTCCTCAACTCTTTACAACTATGCCTGATATGTTTCCACAAAGTTGACGTAAAAAAAACCTTTTAGGCTGGTAGTTAGGAAACTTAGGAGCACCTCAACCTGTACCTTGGGAACACACACAGAATGCTGTTCTTTGTCTTTCTCTACATTGTGCTGATATCCTGCAGGGAAATGAAAAGAAAGAACTGTCCTTATCTGACCCTAGGAGCTTTCCATAGCTGCTAACAGGTTGTAAGAGAACCCCTCCCGAAGTAGAAAACGGAGAGAGAGAGAGTTGCTCCACCCTGGGACAAGAACATTTGTCTCTGTATATTATTCTGTGATTTTAAGAAAACATTGTTTATGTGCTCTAAGGCAGGGAGAGACACTATGGGTACATTAAAAAGTATATGGATTACAAAAAGTGTATGAACAGATTTTTATTTAATTAGATGCTATATCTGATACTTCTCAAAAACCTGCTATAATCTCTTGTATTTTACACTTGACTTGTCTACTTTTGTTTACCCTTTATGTTCATGACATTAAACTTGGAATGATCTTAGCTGAAGGCACAGTAAAAATATCTACTTACAGATTTTTTTTTTGTTTGTTTAATTTGAAGAAGCCAATTGCTAAGTGTCTACCAGAAGAAATCTTCTTAGTTTTATCTATGGATGTACCTCTCTGAATGCTTCCAATTTGATCTTAGAGGCTAAGCAGGGTTGGGCCTGGTTAGTACTTGGATGGGAGAAGTCTCTTGATTTTGAAAAGAATTCCTCATGAGTTTTTCACCCTCCCTTTCTGAAATTCTATTGATTTGTGAAATTCTGCTTCTGTGGAATGCAAAACGATATTGATAGATCGTTGAAGATGTTGAAAATATTTTCTTGTTTAGAAAGTGACAGCTTCATCTGAGAACTTCCATGTTAGTGAAAATGATGAAAATCAAGACCGTGGTAACTGGTCCAAAAAATCAGATTATCTTCTTTCTATGGTTGGATATGCAGTGGGATTGGGAAATGTTTGGAGATTCCCATATCTGACCTACACCAATGGCGGAGGTAGGCTTTTCCTTCTATTCTTTTTCCTCCAGTGGAATGCTGGGAAGCTCTATAACACAAACACACACACACACACACACACACGTACATATATATATATATGTATATATAATGTTGTTTTTATGTAATATAACATATATAAGTTATATAATATATTTAAAAAGTATTACACATGTATATAATGACATATGATGAGCTAAAGAAAGGTATATGATACTTTGAGTTAGTAAAGAGGATGAGAAATGAGCAAAACATTTATTAATGGACTGTGGGCTGCTAGCTCAAGTTTGGAAACTGCTCCAGAAAACTCTCAGATATAAACTTGATAAAAGTATTACAGGTAGTACTTCTGAGTTGATTTGAGATACCATATAATCTTCAACTAGTACTATCAAGTCTAGTCTGAGCACTCAAGTTGAGCTTTGCTTGAGTTAGAAGTATGAAAAATCAGGGAAATCTAACTATTTTTAAAACCTCAAGTGAATTGTTTGCTTAGCTAGAGTAAGACATTTTTATAATTTCAGTGTGAACACAAATGTTGTAAATTAATATTTTAAGTAGCAATATACAGTTACATATATTTCAAATTTCATTGACCATGTAGAATATAAAATACAATATAATTTAGTTTTTGTTGCAAATATAATTTTTAGACCTTGTAGATTGTTAAGGTAGGCTCAATAAGAATACAAAAGTAACACAGTGAAAGAAAATGAATTGCACAGTACTCTAGTAATGTGGAAACAACTTTTCACTTACACTTACACCAGTTTAACTTACTTGTGCTTACAGGTTCTGTATAGAGGTGACATGTGCCTGTATTTCATAATTGAATGCCATTGAAATTTTGCCAGTATAATTATTTTTCTCTTGGCACAATAGGATTTTGTGTGGTGATATTTCAACCACTTTTCTCATTAATTGAGTGTATTAAAACAGTCATACTGTCCCTAAGAGACTCAAGAAAGGAGCTCTGTCTATTAAACACTTTAAGTGTGGGTAGCTTAAATTCCCTCATCTAGGACTTAGGTCATCCAATAGTGGTTTTGATGTAAGTATTCGCTGGAAAATGAGTCAATAGTCATGATATTTTTGGTGTCTATGTCCTAAGGCTCTTTTGAGCTTCTTACAATTTTGTTTACAACAAGATATATCCTGTGACTTGACAACATACATTCACCCAGTAATCGCCACAACTTTCTAGGAAATGAATTAAACTAATTTTAATGGGGTATTTAAATATATAATGCAAATGAAATAATTTTATTTTTCAGATACTATTGCCTGTTTTTCTCCTGTTTTCTCTAAAAGTTAATATTACACAATAAAGATCACATCATTTGCATAATAGATCATCTACATTCTTTAAATGCTTTTAAAATTTATTAGAAGCAAGGAAAATACTTAGGGAAAATTGTAACAGAATAAATGAAATGTACATAACCCAAAAGCCTGTCTCCATTCATTGAGCTCTGTCTTGCTTTTGTTAACTGTTGCCAAGACTTTTAGATTATTAGGTTAGGACATTAACATTATGTCTCTGTTTCAGTTTATAGTCTGGTAAACATTCTAATGAGTAATATCTTATCCCAAATAAGTGCCGAAAAAGTAAAACAAAAGGTTTAAAAAGGGGAGGGACTGGGTATTCTTATGTAGGAGATTGGTTCTTGTGATATTGGAAGTTAAAATGAATAAATCTCAAAAGATCAGAGTCATCTAACAAAACCAATACATTTCTTATTAACATTGATTAAAGAGCCTTGTCACTATTAAAAGAATTATGAACTTAATTGTAGTAGTTTGCATTCTGAACCCTACTTACCATTTACATCCTAAATTTTAAAAGTAATTCATGTATTGTTAAGAAAGAAAGAAAGAAAGAAAGAAAGAAAGAAAGAAAGAAAGAAAGAAAGAAAGAAAGAAAGAAAGAAAGAAAGAAAGGGTGGAGAACTAATACTGAAAACAGGTCATATGCTTGCAGTGTTGCAACTGTTTGGTCAGTAAATTAGTAAATTTGATTAGTAATTACCAAAGGCCTGGCATTTGAACTCTTAACAAAAACTGATGAGTTGGTATTTGCTTTCCCATTTTATAAGAATGAAAGGTTCACAGGTGAGCAAATTTCCCTAGGTCAAATAAATAATAGATTATAGAACCAATGTTTTAATATATATTTTATATCTGGATCTACAGTCTCTGATCTCTCAGCTCCGCTGGCTGACTTTTTTTTTTGTAGGCTATTGTTTTTAAGAATTGTAGTAACTTTACTAGGTAACATTTCTATTCCCATTTGATTAATGAGAAACCCACAGTTAATACAATTCAATACTTTCTCACTAAATATATTTTGGATCTCAAGCCAGATCACTCAAGTGTATTAAGACACTTTCAAATGTTTTAATACACTACTACTTGTCAGTGTGCCCACTAGGCATTCAAATGTAATAATATATTTATCTTTTTGCTTTGTAGGTGCTTTCTTGATACCTTATACAATTATGCTAGCATTGGCTGGTTTACCTTTGTTTTTCCTGGAATGCTCACTGGGACAATTTGCTAGCTTAGGTCCAGTTTCAGTTTGGAGGATTCTGCCATTGTTTCAAGGTTGGTATTCAAAGACTTTTAATCATCATGACTATTGGTCTAGATTAGTGGTTCTCAATCTGAGAGATGCAAGCCCTTAGGGGGGCATTGAATAACTCTTTCATAGGGATTGCCTAAGACCATCTGCATATCAGATATTTACATTACAATTCATAAATAGCAAACTTACAGTTATAAAGAAGCAGCAAGAGTAATTTTATGTTTGGGGTCACCACAACATGAGGAACTGTATTAAATGGTCACAGCATTAGGAAGGTTGCAAACCGCTGCTCTAGATGCACTTTGTGGAAGAAAAAAGAGTTTAAAATTCTGACAATTTTGATCTCATAGAAGTTGAGCACAGAATGCTCAGAGACAGAAATGGATAAGAAGGAGGAAGTCATATTGGTAAAAAAAAAAGATAAGTTATATGGTTATAGTTAAGAGAAATACATTTGCCAGGTGCTTGGTGGCACATCCCTTTAATCCCAGCATTCAGGAAACAGAGGTAGGCATATCTCTGAGTTTGAGGTCAGCCTGGTCTATGGATCAAGTTCCAGGATAGGCAGTAGGCAGGGCTACACAGAAAAATCTTGTCTCAAAAGAAAGAAAAAAGAAAGAAATTTAATAAAGTTACAACCTATAGATCTAGAAATTGGGGAATAAAAAAGTAATCACAGCATGCTAACTATAGTTCATGACAATATATTATATTCATGTATTATAATCTCATAATACAGACAGTGGACCATTAAATATTCCTAACAATAAAATGATAGTCAGTAGAGGTAATGTGCTTGCTAATCAGCTCTTTTTTATGGATCAGCAAAACAAATTTCACTTTTTAATTGTTGTTTTCCAGGTGTGGGAATCACAATGGTCCTCATATCCATTTTTGTGACGATCTATTATAATGTCATAATTGCCTACAGTCTTTACTACCTGTTTGCTTCTTTTCAAAGTGTACTACCATGGGCCAACTGTTCTTCTTGGGCAGACAATAACTGTAGCAGATCACCAATAGGTAAATTCATTGGCTTAACTTTTAAAATATTACTAACGGTATAATTCTGCTATATGGTCTAAGTAAGTTTAAATGACTAAATCATTTTCTAACCAATTTCCGTATAATTTTATGAAAGGCAAAACCACACCTAGAAGTACTTATTGCAAGCCTAAGTTCTAAACAGGAGATAACAAGAAATGGGAGAGTAGATTTTTTAAAAAAATTCTATCTTTAATAGCAGTAAATAGTAGTAGTAAAGAGTGGATGCTGTCAGTGTCAATATGAGATAATATAACATTAATACTAAAGGATGCTGCAGTTGAGATTATGCATACCCATCAGAGGGTAAACTTATGAAGGTTGAGTGCTTTTGAAGGGTTTAAAGAGGTCAGTGTAGCAATACACGTTAGCTAAGACTCCTTACTGAAAGTTCTGTTAAGCACTAAATGTCAACTGAAATAACTGTTATTCTATAACAGTCATTACTATAAATATGACCACAGTTTAAATGGGTAGCTAGTATTATCAGGTTAGTAGTAGAGAAGATTTGATGCAGTGAATTCAACATGCATTATTCTGTTTGTAAGTTGTTTATTCTACCTTTACCAAGTAACAAATTAAATAGGAACTTAAGTAGTTTTTCATTAAAATCTTTTCTTCCTACAAAAGTATTTTCCCATAACTAAGCATATACCTCTATGTATGTGTGTATGTATGTTTGTACACTTTACCAAGTAACAAATTAAATAGGAACTTAAGTAGTTTTTCATTAAAATCTTTTCTTCCTACAAAAGTATTTTCCCATAACTAAGCATATACCTCTATGTATGTGTGTATGTATGTTTGTACATATGTACATAGGTATGTATGTATGTATTTTATTTATCTTTTTTTTAGTAACTGGCTGTAATGTGAGTACAGGGGCAGGAGAGATGTTTATGAATATAAGCTGGGTAAATATCAACAACTACACCTGCTTGAATGGTAGTAAAGTTTTTCGGCCAGGACAACTTCCCAGTGAACAGTATTGGGAGTAAGTATTGATTGACTTCTTAAACAGGTGCTATTGAAAAATTTTATGAATCACACTTAAATATTATTGGTCAACTTCTTTCTACCCATTTTATTTTATAGTTTTAATACAAGTATAAATTGTGAGTTGAACATATTTCTGTTTACCTATATACCTTCCCTCATTTTAACTCAAATAAATAGAAGATAGGAGAACTATAACAGATAAATATTTTATTTGGTTCAAGTGTTTACCTATCCTAGGTGAGTTAAATTACCTAAAAAGTTAGCTCACTGTTGACAATATGTCTTTTACAAGTTAGTTGTTCAGTGCACATAACACTGTAAGTAATGGTTTACTAATAATTAATAGTTAAATGTTAATGTTAGGAGCTGTAGAGCACATGAGATTGATCATCACATGCAGGTGCCTGCTACCAAGGCAGACAGTCTGAGCATGGTACCTGGAACCCACTTGATAGAAGGACTGAATGGACTCATGAAAGTTGTCCTCTGACTATCTGTCACCCATGCACAGTGGCATGTACATCCACAATCTACATCTACAAAAAAAGAGAAAATTTGACTACAATAAGCAAATTCTAATGATAGACAATTAGGGTCTGGAAAGATGACACAGAAGTTAAGAGCATTCACTTTTCTTACACAGGGCAAGATTTTGGTTCCCACATGATGGCTGATAACTCTCTGTAACTTCAGTGCCAGAGGATCCAATGCCCTCTTTTAGCCTTCATGAGCACAAGGCATGCATACAGCTCTTATATACTTATGCAGTCAAAACACTAATACATATAAAATAAAATAAACAAATCTTATATTTTCCGTGTGAGCCTAGCCTTTAACGGCTGAGCCATCTCTCCAGCCCAAAATAAACAAATCTTAAAATTAACAATCACTACTTTCACACTCAAGGCTCAGGGAATGTTTCCAGGGGAGGGGGAGGGGCAGCATAGGATTGTAGAAGCAAAAGGATCAGGTAGTTTGCTTTGCTGTGAAATTATGTGTCCTCGTAAAGTCAGACACTACATATACAAAGCTTCAGTGATAGGATTACCCAAACAGTTGATTCTGGGCTTATGAAAGGTCTTATGTATTTCAGTAAAGTGGCGCTTCAGCGGTCAAGTGGAATGGATGAAACTGGAGTAATTGTGTGGTATTTAGCACTTTGTCTTCTTCTCGCTTGGCTCATAGTTGGAGCAGCACTGTTTAAAGGAATCAAGTCTTCTGGCAAGGTAAATTGGAAGTCCACATTAATGACACAGTTGCCAACTTCACTGTAGTTCCATCAAATGTTATTAATTGATTTTTGTATAATAAGAACATTCAAATCCTTGAAGGCCTTTCTATGTAAGATATTTTAGTTTTAATCATATACACAAGGTGATTGCTATTGTTAAAAAAACAAAGAAAAAATTAATATAAGCTTTGTGCAGTTGCTTGAAACTCAGGCCCTACTAGCTGAGATGGCATTCTGGAGCTTGAGAGTATGGTTTTAAATTTTCTGTACCAAAATAAGCAGCTTGAATGATGTGATGTTCAGTGCAGAACGTTTTCTACAATGATAACATCAGTTGAAGACACACAAAAAATATATAACCATTCTTTTGAGTTAATCTTTCCCAATGGAGTAAGACTCTTCTTTGTCATTGAAGAGCCCTCTTCTGGAGGATGTTCTCCTTTTTCCTATTCATTTTTCAAAAAAGAAATCCATAGAGACCAGTTGCAACTTAAAAGAACGACAGAAATATTTTCCTGTGAAAACTTGCATACACGATAGAAAAGTGTAATTTTACATGCTTTTTTCTTTAACCTACTGGAGTGATGCTACCTAAGTTTTCAAGGGCAGAAATAATTGCAGACACTTATCATTGTCCTCTAACATGTTGAATAATGTGAATGCAATGACACATGTGGTTTCTTTGAAAAAATACTGCAAATATTTGAAACCCAGTGGAAACTTTCCTATATTCTCCATTTGTACATTTTTGAAACCTTTGGTTCTCTTATGATGCAATAAACTTTATTGCAAAAGCCTATTAAAGGCAATTTAATCAGGCAATTGGCATTTATTGGTTCTTGGGTGACTTATTTAAATCATTTCCCCAAGCATATTATGAAGCATAGGGTATCTATGAATCAAAGAAATTACATGTTATTGCATAGCTAGCTTCAAGAGCAATCTGTTTATTTGAAAGCCTGTGTTATCTAACAGAGGAGTAGTGCACTATGTGTAGTGTGTTACATGTATGTTATCAGTCTCTCTTAATGGTAGCTTTAAATAAGAAATGTTCAGTGTGCTCTGTATTCAAATTTATATGAGATCTGGACATGTACTAGGACATGTTTTCTTTTAACTTGAGAGCTGAACATAACTAACATTACTAGTTTTACATTTCATCCCATTCAAAAGTTTACTGGGAGGAGGCATTCAGTCCCGTCGGGCATTTATAAGGATCTGGTTAGGACAACATTCCATCTAGATACCAAGTGATAGTTTACAGTATGAACCTTAGAACTACTGCTCTTTACATCAAAACATTTTTAAAAAATAGGTCCATTTTTGGAGTGGTGAGAACAGAGAAAGGAAATTATGCTAAGATGTATTGATATCATCAGAGTTACCTACTTTTTGAAACTTGGAGTAAATTATTTCACTAATTGCATCTGGCTACTAATTTTGCTCACAGAAAATTATATACAATGATTTTAAAGTAGAATTAACTTTTACTTGTTCTACTTGGTAGGTGGTATATTTTACAGCTCTTTTTCCGTATGTTGTCCTCCTCATTCTGTTAATACGAGGTGCAACTTTGGAGGGTGCTTCAAAAGGCATTTCATATTATATTGGAGCGCAGTCAAATTTTACAAAACTCAAAGAAGCGGAGGTAAGACTTCATTTGGGTATAAAATTAACTGAGAAGTTAAAACTTAAAGCTAAATACAAGCAGTTTGGTCTCATATATATTATACTATAATATCTTACAAAAGTATATGCAGTTAAATAATTAGAGTTTCTACCCACTAGAACATCTGATTAAGGTATGTAATGACACTAATACTCTCATTGGAAGTAATAGAAATTTTAGCAATCGTCTTAAAACTCACTGTATTAATGTAACTTATTCTGTTTGACCAACAGATTTTGGGGGTTACTATCTTGAGTAAAAGAATATTTCATACCCTAACATCTTCAAATTACAAGCTAGGATTATGGGACTTATTGAACAAACTCTTAGTAGCTTTAAAGAATACCAGTGAAAGTTTGATGGTCCAATATATATTTGGTTACCTTGACAAGTTAATATGTCAAAGGTAAGATCAAGTTTTGCTCAGTGGATTGTAGAGTTAGAACACAAACTTGACACGGATTAAGTAATCCAAAAATAAAACTACTTCTACTAGAAACAGAAAAACATGTATTGAATATAATTTGAAAAAAAAATTCCCTTTAGAAATTTTATTTATTTTGTATGTTGTGGGGACACACATGACACGGTGCACATATGGAAATCAGAAGGCAATTTCAAGGAGTCAGGTCTCTACTTTCATTTTGTCGATTTCAGGGAGCTTGGGTCATCAGTGTTCTTATTCACAGTGTCACCTCCCTGGCCCTGAATATCTCTCTTCTAAATTTAGTCTGTTTCTAGACAATAGCTGTGCATCATGGGCACATAAAATGTTTTAAAATTTTAACTGTGCAATGCGTTAACAATAAGTTTACACAGCTACCATGCTGCTGTTGATGTAATTCAAGGAGGCGTACATGTTTTTAGTAGTTACATCACATTTTTGGCACATATTAAGCTTACTCTCAATATATATACTTGAGGGGGGTGAAGTTATGCTAATATTACTTGCCACACTAACAGTACTATCCAAAATAGATAGTTTTAGATTTCTATTATCTTTTACATAAAAATCATCTTGAGCCGGACGTGGTGGTGGCACACCTTTAATCCCAGCACTCGGGAGGCAGAGGCAGGTGGATCTCTGTGAGTTCGAGACCAGCCTGGTCTACAAAGTGAGTCCAGGGCAGCCAGGGCTGTTACACAGAGAAACCCTGTCTCGAAAAACAAAACAAAAAAAAAATCATCTTGACTTTCAGCCATTGAAATTTTCTTTTAAAAATGCTTACAAATTATACATTTATTCAATTAATTGTTCTAGAATTTTTCTGGTCACCAAAATCAAGTTGATCAGTTTCAGTCATGGAAATCTATCATTCAACTTTTGAAAAATTGAAATGTAGAATTCTGGTTTTTGTTTTGTTTTTTTAGGTGCCCAATAATTTTCACTCAGTGATTAACCACAACAGTTCTAATGATTTTAGAACAATGATACTTTATTTTTATATACTTGGGGATTAGTGTACAGGGCATCTTAATGCATTTTTTTAATTAGCCTTAGGTTCTTACTCTTTTTAACCTTGTTTACAAATGCTTTCCTAACCAGAAGACCATTTTCTGTTAGGTTTTTAAACATGATAAAATTAGTTAATATACTATGAAAATAGAAAACTCATGGAAATCTGAGCTGGTGTACAATTGTTTTAACTCTTGGTGGTACATCACAGTATGGTTACTTCATTTTTCCTAAGAAGTACACCTTCCACTTTCCTTAAAGCTCATAACTTTGATCAAAGATGAAAAGCCCCTTTGATATGTTTAAGTGTCCTTTTATAAGCTTCAGAAACCTGAGCTTTTTACTCCTTTGATACTATCTTGAAGTTTTCATATGCATTTTATATTCGTCTCTGTTTCTGTGTCTCTATTATTAAAAAAGAATCAGACCTGCATTTAAAGCTCCTGTGAAACATGCAATTTAGTCCTCTTACTCCTCCACTCCCCATAGCAAATGACCACATTCCATGTTTTTGGGGTTTACTGATGATGACAATAGTTTTTCTCAGATTAGCATTCTTTCTCAACACTGGTCTAACTCATCTGCCTCAGCTACTCTTAAGTCACATACACATGAATATCATATCAAGCACAGAGTCTCAGAGACCAACATAAGCATGAGATTCATATCCTAAGATGGACCACCACCAAAGAAATAGAGGTATTTTATTCCTAGCATGACTTTGTTATATCTAAATGAAATCACTCTGGTCTATGTATAACCTCTCTGTATGTATCTATCATCTATGTATATACTCACACGTACATCTTCCTTCATACAGACTCGCTATAATCTAGCATGGAAAGTATATTTTGAAGACCCATTTGTATTTTCCTCCCCAGGAAAGTTGCTTCAATTGAAATAATATTCAAATAAAAATTGTTTTAGCATCTATATAATAAACTAAATCACTATATGATCATTTCTCCTAATAACAATTATAGCCACTATGGAACATCTTTCTAGTTTTATTGTTATTGCTCATACCTACCATTGAGTTACAGAGGTTAAATTGAAGTAACAGGGGATGAATGGTTTGGATGTAAATTTATTCTTTTTAGTTCTTGAACCAGAATTTTTATTCACATACAGTCATGCTATTCAACCTACCTCCCACTATCCAGGGTGACGTTAAAGGAACTGAAAAGACACTTTTGGTCAAATATAAATCAGCTCTATTATTTAAAATCTACATAAGTGGATCTTTCTCTTTTGGTGATATTTATCTAAAGAATTCAAATCTTAAAATATATTAACCTGAATGAATTTCTGACTTAACTGTTGGCCTTTAACAAAGAGGAAGGAGGGGCAAATTGTGACAGCAGTAACGATTAAAGGAGTGGAATTAGACAAAGAGCACAGAGTCAGGGTGGCCTGCCTAGTAACATCTTTGCTAAAAATTAATGTGGTTTCAAAGTCACATTGGTATATAGAATCAATAGAATTCCAATTAAATTCCCAACACAGATATAAAGTGTGGAGAAATTGTCATGCCAGACACAAAATGGTACTACAAAAAGCACTATAATGCTGTATTAATTAAAATCATGTGGATATACAAATAGGTAGTACGGGATAGTAATCTTAAAAATATATTTATGAAGGAACAAAGCTTGGTATGGACCAGAGGTACCAACTCATTTCAGTATGGAAAGGATGTGTGACCCAATGAATACCGTTGATGTCTAATTGATGAAATTTGTAATGTAAGTTATCCTTAAGCAATTGAAAATAACACAACGTGAAGTGGAAATACGTGTTACATAAATTACATGTAACATGTGTAATTAATATGTATAACACAAATTTCAGGAAAATTGAAAATTTTATATTGTAAGCAACACTGTTTCATTTAGAGGGTATAACTTTGAGCTAAGCTTTGTTTTTAGACAACATAGATGAAGAAACACACAGGTAAGCAAAGCTGAATAATTTCAGCTACATTGAACAACAGTGACAAAAACACTTTGGATCACTGAAGGACACAAAATAAAAAGAAACAAACAATAAGCCACAGACTTGGGGCAGGAAAAAACTCTCAAGATATACAACACACAAAAGCTTAGAATTCAGTTCCAAAAATGAATTCCTGGGTGTGGTGTGGTATGCATAGCTTAAATTCCACCAGGTACTTTAAAGGCAGAAACAGACAGATCTCAGAGCTCTATGCATTGTATTACAGGTAATCCTGGCCTACAGAAACCTCACTTTATTTATTTATTTAGAGAGAGAGAGAGAGAGAGAGAGAGATTTCCTAGATACCAAATAAAGCAAATAATCTAAGAAAATGTGAAATATCTCAACAGAAATTTTGCAAAAAATTCCTGGGAAAGTGTTAACTTTTGGTAAGTAATGAATGTAATCAAAACTTAATTCAAAACATTAAGAGTAGGTCAAATGAAAAATTCTGACCAAGTGTTGCCAATGCTTTTGAACAGTGGTTCTCAACTTTCTTAATGCTCTGACCCTTTAATACAGTTCCTCATGTTATGGTGACCCCAATCATAAAATTATTTTCATTGCTATTTCATAACTGTAATTTTGTTACTGTTTTGAATCATAATGTAAATACCCAATATGGGACCAGATGGGGGTTGTGACCCAGAGGTTGAGAACTAGTCTATATGTTAGAAACACATTGCAGGTTTTAAAAACTGCTATTTAAAAGAAAAGGATTTATTTACTGATTTAGGTGTGTATTCACACATGTGCATCTGTGTGCACAGAGACCAAAGAGAATATCAGAACTCCCAGAGCTGGAGTTACAAGTGTTTTGAGCAGTGGTTCTCAACCTTACTAATGTTGAGACCCTAACCATAAAATCATTTTCTTTGCTAACTCACATCTGTAATTTTGCTATGGTTATGAATCATAAGGTAAATATATGATATGCAAGATAGCTGGTATGCCATCCTCAAAGGAATTGTGACTCACAGGTTGAAAACCACTGCTATAGAGGAAGGAAACTCTCTCATCTTCAGTTTGTGAGAGGGTAACTAGTGGGACTATTCTGGAGGATAACCTAGCTGGATTCAGGAAAAGATAGGAAGCATAGTATCTTTGCCATGCCACACCCTCACCTACATGAGCAGGAGATATGTACAAGAGGGTCCAAAACTTTATCATAGTGAAATGTTAAGCAACCTGATATCAGTCAACGGGAGAAAGGATATATTTTAATGTTTACAGTGGGGTATAGAGAAGTAGAAAATGATTAAAGTCATATATATTTTATTTTTTAACTTGTATTTATATTTTAGAATTTTTCACATGTACACCATGCATTCTTATAACCCTCACTCCTTATCTCTACCATCCCTGTACACCCAACTCCCTTTCAGAGTTCTCATATATGTATGTCTATTCAGAATGATATCTTTTTAGTTAAACCACATAAACTTGTCTGTATTCTTTAATTTTTAAAGTACAGAAACAAATTACATGAAATTGAAACTTTATATGGCTCTATTTGATAATAGATAAATACCATGATGCTGAACTATGAAAGCCAGTTGTGTAAATTTATATGCAGCAAGATAATTCTTCTATGAACTCTAAGCATCCAAAGCTAAATATAAAGAATAGCCAGGCAGTGGTGGCATACACCTTTAATCTCAAGCACTTGGGAAGCAGAGGCGGGCAGATGTCTGAATTTGAGACCTGCCTGGTCTACAGAACTAGATCCAGGACAGCCAGAGGATATATCAAGTCTTTGTCTTGTTAAAAAGAACATCAAAACCACATATAATGAATGAGGAAAGTATAGACACTAAAGTCAGAGCTTCAGTTACTAGTGGAGCATGAAAGAAACATGTGGAGGCATTAAAAGAGGCTTATTCTTGTTTCCTTTGCCTTGATGGTTGACATTTAGGCATTCATCTCATCATTTTATAATATACACTCATATTTACTTGTGAACTATTTTATATGAATTAAATTTAAGAGTACATGTTTTAAAACTTTAAAAATTTTTCTTTTACAGGTTTGGAAGGATGCTGCCACTCAGATATTTTATTCCCTTTCTGTGGCTTGGGGTGGCCTAGTGGCTCTGTCGTCTTACAACAGGTTCAACAACAACTGTTACTCTGATGCCATCATAGTTTGTTTGACAAACTGCCTCACTAGTGTGTTTGCTGGGTTTGCTATTTTTTCTATATTGGGACACATGGCTCATATATCTGGAAAGGAAGTCTCTCAAGTTGTAAAATCAGGTATACAATTCTGGATGCTACCAAGTCAGATCAATTGAATATAGCTTACATTTTAAACTTTGGTATACTTAACAGTTATCTACACTCATATTTAGGGTTATTGTATTTTCTTGGTTTATTTTAATATAATAGTTCCTAAAACATCTAGCTAGTCAGGAATATTTAGAAACAGTTATCAAGAAGACATAATGTTGGGAACAGAGGTCAGTTGGTAAAGTACTTGTTGCTCATGAACATTGCTCTGGGTTTTATTTTTAGCACCGCCTAAACCAGATGCGGTGTTATATGCTTGCAATCCCAGCACTTCGGAAGTAGAGACAGGAGGATAAGAAGTTCAAGATTAGCCTCATTTACTGAGAGAAATTGAGGCCAGCTGACGCTACATGAGACCTTGTTTAAAAAAATGAGAAAAGAAGATATTTTTTGAATTTTATTTAATCATCAATATGAACCACTGAACACACAATTGTAAGGTTGAGGTATTAAGTTAGGCATGTTCTATTCTTTATGAGAGAAATGATGGTGACCAAATTTTCCCATATGCAATTACAGTATTGGGTCTGAACTTTTTTTTTAAATATACTGTTTAATATACTTATGTGACAAAACTAAACTATAGTTATAAAAGTGGATTGCTATAATGTAGGTCACATATCATATATCAGTATGCATTTCTTTTTTAAAAAATAATCTATTTTTTATTTCTTCAAGTTACATCTCAATCACAATCCCCTCCCTACTCCCCCCTCCAGTTCCACCCTTCTACCCTCCTCCCCCTCAACCCCCCATCCCCTACCTTTTTTTTTTTTAGTTTAAGGTATTTCTTTTTCCCCCCAACAGATCTCCCTTTCAGTCCAACAAATGGTTCTTTCTCTTATAACCATAAATACAATACAAAACAACAGAAATAAATAAGCCACAATTATGAGAGTTATATGGCTTAGCATGCATTCCCAATGTCCAGTCCATATGTATTTGGCACCTGACTTTAACATTCTACTATCTAACCATCTCCATGAGTTTAAAGTTCTATATCTAATTCAGCTTTCATACTAACTTGCCTCACAATTTTAAAAATATCTTCTTAGATCCAGAACACCCTCTCGATTCCTAACTTTTAAGCATATCTGTATAACAGGAATATTCAAGTGATTCAGTGCATAATTGTATCTAGCTTTCAAGGAATTTGGTTAATGAACTTTCTAATCTTAAAGACAATAGTTAGTGATGCTTACTATTCAGCTAAAGACTCACAGAAAAAGAATCCTAGGATTCTTTAAGCTGGAATCCCTTGGAAACTTTTACTATATATTTAGTATAACATAGTAGAAATATTGATGAATGATAGCAGAATCCATGTATTAAAAAGGGAATTTCAAGATCATTTTCTAATAGTGCACTGATACACAGATGTAAACACTTAGAAAGTGATAGAGCATAGGTTAAAAGCTAGTGCTTTTTTTCCATTAATTAATTTATTTACTTTACATTCCTGACCACAACCCCCTCCCTCCTCTTCTCCCATTCCCCCCTACACACATACACACACACACAAACATACACACAATTTGATTAATTAAAATATTAAAAATTCTAAAATAACTCATGAAAAATTGTATTAGCAGATTAATTAATGTCACACACTCATATTAGTGTAAAAATTCAATATTTATTATTACTGTTTATGAGAGAGGATATGTGTATGACAAAGTGTTTGGGTGGAGATCAAAGGACAACTTTTGGAAGTCTGGTCTCTCCTTCCACTGCAGGCTCTGGGGATTGAACTCAGGTCATAAAGCTTGAGTGACAAATGCTTTTGCCCAGTAAGCCATCTTCTCTGGCTGCCAAATAAAACATTTTAATAAGTTAATTGGTGAAGACTGTATGCCATGAATTGTGTTTTTTAACAGTATATTACTTTGGAACTTTTCGAATGTGTAAATTTTCTTGGCGATTAATTTAAATTCCCACACACTTTCTTAGGGTTCGATTTGGCATTCATTGCCTATCCAGAAGCTCTGGCTCAACTCCCTGGTGGACCATTCTGGTCCATATTGTTTTTCTTCATGCTTTTAACATTGGGTCTGGATTCTCAATTTGCTTCTATTGGTAAGTAATACTTTTGGTGTTAAATAAAACAGGTTTTATTCCTGTTTTCTTTATTTGGAATCATCCTATTTCATTATCATAGAACCTCCTTTTAGATACTGTTAACAGAATAAACTTTATAGCTAAATTTAATTTAAAAATTAAATACATAAAATACAATATGCTTACATACTTGACACTCAAAAAAATTAATGATTTATTGTATTTGATCTAGATAGGTATTTTGGAGGGGGTCATTTTGGTCACTTTACTCAGAGTTTTGTATTTATTTCTTAATTCAATGTACACTATAAAAACAATGTAAAATTGGCCACCATTTTCTCTTCCGTGTACCTGGCGACAGTTCCCAGAACAAACAAGCTCATTTCTCCCTGAAAACTTGGTTCTTGCTTGAGAGGGTTTTAACAAAACACTCAGTAACATATTTCTCTCTCATTTTTTTGTAGAGACAATCATCAACCTTGATAGTGTCCTATTTGGTCCGTGTGTGTGTGTGTGTGTGTGTGTGTGTGTGTGTGCGCGCGCGCGCGCGCGCACATATATATTAATTATATAAAGAAAATGTATGTCCATCAGTGGCATAATTTTAAATATTTCATATAAACATGAAGTTTCATAGTATATCTGCTACTTTAACAAGCCATATGGATCTATTTAATTGATAATATATTAGCCTATTGATGAATATTTTGATTCCTCTTTTAAAAATTCTACACACTGTAGCTGTGTCTTGGTTGGAAAAGTAATTGCTGTGCTTTCTTCATAACCTTACTTTAATCTCCAGTATCCTTATAAAGTCTGGGCAAAGTGGCACAGTGCTGGAGAGATGGAGGCAGGACGATCGTTGGGAACTTACTGGCTCCTCAATAGAGTCCATTTGTGAGCTTCAGGTTCAATAAGACACTCTGTCTCAGAAAAACAAGGCAGAAAGCTCTTGAGAAATAACAAATGACATTACTCTCTACCCACTTACATGGAACACACATTTGTGCATGCACCCCACACATGTGTTTGCATATACTCAACACACAGAAACACAAATTTCGCACAATGAATGCATTATTTTTGTGCATGGTTCTGGGTATACAAAAGAAATTTCCTGAAGGTACACAACTAGAAATTTTGAAACAAGTTTGAAAATATATTTTGATTAATTCTTTGAGAATTTCATATAATGTACTTAGATCATATTCAACCCAACTCCTCCCACCTTACCTCTATATTACCTCCATATCCCCTTTTTAAAAAATAAGTCACTGAGCCCAATTTGTCCTTTATATATATATATATAGTGGGTGTGGGGTCATCATCCACTGGAGCATGATCAACTGCCACACCTTACAGAAACTTCTGGAAGTCATCAACTATCACTAACTTTTCAGTTAAGGGTGGGAACACATGGCTCCTCCCCACACTGTGCTGGAATGTTGATTGACTTGATCTTCTGCAGGCAACCACAGCTGGTGTGAGTTCATGAGTGCTTTGGTTCTTTCAGGACCAGAAGACATCCTTTTGCTCCAGTTCGATGGCCTCTGGCTCTTAAAATCTTTTTCCCCCTCTTCTGTTGACAGTCCCTAAGCCTTGTGCGTGTGCATGTGATACAGATGTCTCGTTTGTGACTGACACACACACACACCTTACCCCCCCCCCCCCCCCGTGTAATAACTCTTCATACGTTCAATTCTGTGCACACAAAAGAAATTTCCCTAAGGCACAAATCTGGAAATTTTGAAACAAGTTTTATCATTGTCTTATATAACAGATTTTTTTTTCTTTATGCTGTTTATAGGACAAAATCAGTATTTCTCTTTCTGGTTGATTTCCAAAGACTTCAAAATGTCAAATATATTTATTATAGATTTTTCACTCATATATTTTTTTCTACTTTTAGATAAGTCCCTGTTTAGTAGACACTATTTCTCCATTCTATCCTCCATCTTCCCTTCCTTTTTCTTTCTCTTTCTCTCCTTCTAAGCCCTTCTCTCTCCTTGTCCTCTCTTCCTTCTCCCACTGCACACTTCCTCCTCCTCTCGTGCCTGCCTTATCCTACTCTTCCTTGTTCTGCAATCCTCCCTATCTGTCTCTCTCTCTCTCTCTCTTTCCTGGGACTAGGAGAAAAGACCTTATTGACTATTAGAAAGGAACAATGCCCAGAGTGTACTCCCAACTTATTTGGGTAAATTTGATTAATAGAAATTGAATTCTGTGATTAGTTTTACTCAGTTGAAATGTAACATCCCTTTTCCCCCTCCTCTAGAAACAATTACAACAACAATTCAAGATTTGTTTCCCAAAGCAATGAGACGCATGAGGGTTCCTATAACTTTGGGATGCTGCTTGATTTTGTTTCTCCTTGGTCTTGTCTGTGTGACTCAGGTACAGTGTAGCTTTTAACTTCTGAAGACAAATATTAATTAGGATATACTTTAAAATCTAAACAAATATATTAAGGTTAAAGAGGGTGTATCATTATAGGTCCAATTTCTATTTGGAAATATGTTTTCCAAATTTCAGCCATTTTCTCCTTTATAAATTTGCTAGTATGCATTTTTCAGAGGAGGAGGCATAATAATGATACTTTTCCAAGTAATAAAATAATTATAAACTGTATTTTCTTGGTGGCTATTACAGAGCTCATAGATGTTATATGCCATTCCTATAATCAATTGTTCTAAATGCTTATATTTTTCCAAGGTTGTAGTATATTATTTAGAAAAAATTCTTTTGGATTTTTTGGATAATTAAACCCATATTTGAATCTATAATTTAAATGCACTTTCAATGTGTTGTTTAAAAATATATTTTATTTGAATACTTTACAAAAGTAAAAAATAGTTAATATATAATTGTAAGTAACTGGCATGTTTGTTTTTTTGTTTTCTTGTAGGCTGGAATTTACTGGGTTCATTTGATTGATCATTTCTGTGCTGGATGGGGGATTTTGATTGCTGCTATCTTGGAAATTGCAGGAATCATCTGGATTTATGGTAAGTAATGATTACAGACTTGTTTTTAAATCTTATACAGTATCATTTGATTCATTTTCATTAAGATTATGTAATCATCCTATTTATGATTGCATATATAATAGTTAAATGCAATCTATCAAGCAAAGTCAATTATGAATGAAATGGAATATGAAATGGAATTCCAGGTGTATGCTTCACTGTTGTAGTTTAGTAGTGTTCAAATGAAGAAGGATAATTTTTATGACAATCCCCAATGGAAGCTGTAAAAGAAGGGCTTAGTCTGAAATTGTTTTCTTTAGGAGGGAATAGATTCATTGAAGATATAGAAATGATGATTGGAGCAAAGAGATGGATTTTCTGGCTCTGGTGGAGAGCTTGCTGGTTTGTCATCACTCCTATTCTACTGTCTGTAAGTAATAATATACAATGAATTTGGTATTGATAATATAACTCATACCTTTACATTTTAGTAAGGAACTTGGAGAACAGTTTCCATTAGAAGACAAGTAAATATTGGGGATGAATAGTTTTCACATTGGTAGGGATTTTTTCCCCTGCTGGTGCCTTCACACCCTCTGAATTAAGATGCCTTGGCAATGTTATTTTTGAAGCCATGGGTTTACACTTTGCCCAACTGAGAAAACAAAGAACTCACTATAGATTTAAAGGTATCAACAACATAAAAATTATGAAAACATAAAAATATCGGTAGGATAAACAAGAACAAATCATAGTTTTACTCTCTGAAAGATACGGTGAACCATTTCTTAACTTCTCTGTCAGAAAAATACAAAGCCAGACAAGAATTTTTAATTGTTTTTTTTTTTCTTTTCTGAGACATCTCTGTATGTCCTGGCTGTCTTGGAACACACTCAGTAGACCAGACTGGTTTGAGCTCAGAGATCCTCCTGTCTCTGCCTCCCACATGCTGGGATGAAAGGCATGTGCCACCACTGCCCAGGCAGATGATGTCTCTAAATAATTCTTTTCTAAAACAACAACATTCACATATTAATGTATACTTTTTCAGTTTATGAGTGAGGCATTAATTATCTGAAATTACTAAAAGAAACTCACTTGTGTCAATATATGCAATGGTTTATGTCAATTAATTGAGTATTTGACACTAGTAAGGAGCTGGGAAAAGTAGTGAGTTGGACTATATATGATGAATTTATTTTTTTAACATTTATTTATTACTTCAGGTTACATCTCCATCACAGTGCCTTCTTTCCACCCCTCCCAGTCCTGCCCTCCCACCCTCTATGCCCTCTCACTTCCATCCCACTCCTCTGGAATGTGTTGTTCCTACATAACAGTCCCCTGCCCCAGTTCAGCAGTCATATGAGGGCCAAGAGCCTCCTCACACACTGGGGGCCTACAAGGCAGTAACACTAGGGCAAAGTGTCTCATTGATAGGAAACAAAGTCAGTGTTCCTCTTCTCTTTGGTGTATTGGTTGTAGTTAGTTATCCTGTACGATATTGCTAAAATCCGATTATAAGTGAATAGATGCCATGTGTATCCTTCTGAATCTGGGTTAACTGACTCAGGATAAGCTTCTCTAGTTCCATCCATTTGGCTGCAAGTTGAATGATTTTGTTGTTTCTGATGGCTAAGTAGTATTCCATTGTGTAGATGTACCACAGTTTTTTTTTTTTTTAAATCCATTCCTCAGTTGAGGGATATCTAGGTTGTTTCCAGTTTCTAGCTATCACAAATAAGACTGCTATGAACATAGATGGGGCTATGTCCCTGTGGTTTGGTGAGGAATCGTTTGGGTTGATACCCAGAAGTAGTATGGCTTGGTCTTGAGGTAGAGCTATTCCGAGTTTTCTAAGATATTGCCAGACTGATTTCCATAGTGGTTGTACAAGCTTGAACTCCCACCAGCAATGGAGGAGTGTTCCCCTTTCTCCACAACCTCACCAGTATGTACTGTCATTTGATCTTTTGATTTTAGCCATTCTGACAGGTGTGAGATGGAATCTCAGAGTTGTCTTGAGTTGCATTTCTCTGATGGTTAAGAATGCTGAGCATTTCCTCAAGTGTCTCTCAACCATTAGGGATTCCTCCTTTGTGAACTCTCTGTTTAGCTCTGTTCGCCATTTTTTGATTGGATTATTTAGTTTCTTGGCATTTAACTTCTTGAGTTCTTTATAGATTTTGGATATTAGCCCTCTGTCAGATATGGGGTTGGTGAAGGTTTTTTTTCCCAATCTGTAGGCTGCCATTTTGTTTGAATGACAGTGTCTTTTGCCTTACAGAAGCTTTTCAATTTCATGAGGTCCCATTTATTGATTGTTGATCTCAGGTCCTGAGCTGTTGGTGTTCTGTTCAGGAAGTTGTCACCTGTGCCAATTATTTTGAGGGTTTTTCCCACTTTCTCTTCTAGTAGATATAGTGTGCTGGGCTTTATGTTAAGGTCTCTGATCCACTTGGACTTAAGTTTTGTACAAGGTGATAAATATGGGTATAATTTCATTCTTTTACATGTCGACATCCAGTTGGAACAGTACCATTTGTTGAAGACGCTGTCCTTTTTCCATTGTATGGGTTTGGTTTCTTTGTCAAAAATTAGGTGACCATAGGTGTGTGGGTTCATTTTTGGATCTTCAATACGATTCCATTGATCCACTGGTCTGTTTCTATACCAGTACCATGCTGTTTTATTACTATTGCTCTGTAGTACAGCTTGAAATCTGGGATGGTGATGCCTCCAGATGTTTTTTTTTAATTGTACAGGACTGATTTAGCTATTCTGGAATTTTTGTTATTCCATATGAAGTTGAGAATTGCTTTTTCCAGGTCTATAAAGAATTGTGGTGGTATTTTGATAAGAATTGCATTGAATCTGTATATTTCTTTTGGAAGGATGGCCATTTTTATTATGTTGATCCTACATATCCATGAGCATGGGAGATGTTTCCATCTTCTGATATCCTCTTCAATTTCTTTCTTCAAGGACTTGAAGTTCTTGTCATACAGGTCTTTCACTTACTTGGTTAGAGTTACTCCCAAGTATTTTACATTGTTTGTGACTATTGTGAAGGGTACTGTTTCCCTAATTTCTTTCTCAGCCCATTTTTTTTTATAAAGAAGGGCTTCTGATTTTTTAAATTAATTTTGTATCCAGGCATCTTGCTGAAGGTATTTGTCAGCTGTAAGGGTTCTCTGGTGGAAATTTTTGGGGCCACTTATATATGCTGGCATATCATCTGCAAATAGGAATAATTTGACTTCTTCCTTTCCAATTTGTATCCCCTTGATCTCCTTTAGCTGTCTTATTGCTCTAGCAAGATCTTCAAGTACTATGTTGAAGATATGCATCATACTCTTCCTATATCTTTAAAAGTGTCACTAAATATAATTGTCCTTTTTTTAAAAGTCTATGCAATAAAAAGAACTTCCTGTACACTTACACAATTTAAATAGACTTGTTATCCATTTCTTTTATGGCCATACTGGTGATTGCATTTTAGCATTTAATTAGCTAAGGAAGCAGTCTTCTACTGAGTGGTATCCCTTTTTACATGATGGAAAATATATGGTGTTTTGTCTTTCTGAGTGTAGCTTATTTTGCTTAACACAATGATCTCCAGTTCTATTTTATTTCCTGTGAATGTTGTAGTTTCATTCTGTTTAATGGCTTAATAAATCTCCATTGTTTATATTTACCACAAATGATTGATTACAAAATACAAGAATAGCCTTTTTTCTGATTTTCTTTTATCTGTAGTCTGTTATATGGAGGTATGGGTTCAATGGAGTCTTTGTCCTGAGTCAGTTTAGTGTCAAACATCCAGTAGTCCTTTCTTTTCAGATACTTCCCTTCTTTGTACCAGGAACCTCGTAGTTTTGTAACCCATGGGAAGATTCACTCATGGAGCAGACTCTCTTTAGTTTGCAAACTCAAGGTGGTTAATGTTCAAAACATAAGCTTTGTGGCTAAGATATGCACTGAAGATCCATGTCAGTATGTTAAAATCCTGCCAGCAGTATCTCATGTTGCAGATAGACATTGGGTTGTCCACTGAAGCTCTCTTGGGGCTGTAAGTATCTGCAATGAATTACCAGGTGATAGGGTCTATTGCTTGGCTCCGTGGTGGGATTATTAAGTTATGATGGCTTCTAACCGCAGTCCTACAAGACTTGGAGAGTGACAAAATAGATTTGTTCTCCACTGTTGATACCTATCACACACAATGAGTCACTGTCTCACCAAACCCTACAAATGGATCCAAGACTTGTGAGAACCGTTGGCTTGTGATATGATTAGGACTGCCATACTTTGTCATCTTTATGAGGCTTGTCACTTATATCTGACTTCTGTTTCTCTTCCCCACCCCAGGTTGATATGCATGGAATGCTCCATTTCACCATGTAATCCTCTACTTCTTTACATTTTCCATCTGTTCTATCACTTATTTTTTTTAACATACAGAGAGTGGGGAGGAAGGGAGTGCTCTTGATCAGAGGACAACTTGTGAAAGTCATTTCTCTATTTTCCCAATGTGGGTTCCAGGGTTTGAATTCAGGTCATCAATCTTACTGGCAAGCTCCCTTACCCACAAAGCAACCTTGATAGGAATCACTTTTTCTTTTTAAAATTTCTCATAATGTTATTATTGCCCTCTCTTTGGAATAGAGTACACTCATTACTAGTCTATTTTTTTTACAATGTCATGGTGGAGGCAACATCTAATCCACCACCTTACACGAGACTGCAAAAGCTTGCAACAGAGATGTCTCCCACCTTCTCAAGTGATCTCCAGAGGGTACAGATATGCTTATAATAAAGATAAATCTCAAACTCATAGAAGTTAGACTCCAGTCTCTGGAGAGTACTCACAGTGGAGGTATCTCAAAGTTAGAGAACTAAGTCTCTCCAGCATTGAACACTTTTGGCAGACTGTGTCTCCATGAATGACAGTCAAGGTAGAGTTAAAAAAAAAAAAACTTATTCCAAGTACTCCTTGAGTACTGGTTGGTAACAGGTTGTTTTTGTTTGGTTTTTTGAGTCTTACTATGTAGCTTTGACTGGTTTGGCATTCAGTATGTAGAACAGGCTGGCCTCAAATTCTCAAGGATCTACTTTGCTCCTGCCTCCTGGGGTTAAAGGCTTTTTTATTTTTCTCCATGTAAGGCTTAATTGGTACTTTAAAAAATTAATTTTATTAGCAAATACATGAATCTTCATATATATGTATACATGTATAATTTTACTTTGTTCTCAAGAATTTACCCATCAGTTCCAACAGGTTTTCTTTTCACATATGAACTTTTTCACACAAGTTCTTTTCTTTTCACATGCATATGTGTGTATATCACTTGAGCAGTAAAATATACCTTTAATTTTGGAAAAGATTAGTATAAGTCATAGATTAATTCCCAGAACATCTCCTAAATGTCTGACTTACTTCTACTGAATTTTGAAGAACATCTAAAAATCATTTAAAGCATTGACTTTCAACCTTCTTAACGATGCGACTCTTTAATATAGTTCCTCATGTTGTGGTGACCTCCAACCATAAAACTAATTTCATTGCTACTTCATAACTTTAATTTTTCTACTGTTATGAACTGTAATATAAATAATTGTGTTTTCTGATGCTTAGGAGGCCCCTGTGAAAGGACCATTTGAGCACTTAAGGGGTTACAACACATGGTTGAGAATTGCTGATTGGAAGACATTTTTATAATCTTTCTTGAGGTAGAGTTTTTGTTATCTCAAGCTGGCCTTGAAATCAGTATGTAGCTGAGCATTACCTTGAATCCCTGATCCTCCTGCTTCCATCTTTTGACTGTTGAGATTCCAGACAAAGTTCAGATTTTTGCCACACTTATTGAACTTATATCGAACTTCTTTTTTTGCTCAAGAAGAGCCTAATGGAATTGTGCTTCGGTAACACATGCCAGCACTATGTGTTTAAATTTGAGTTATGGGCATAGAATGTAGTGTCTTGGGCAATGAATAACAGTTGTTAAAGAAAAACAAAAACATATCTCTAAAGTGTACTTGTACATTTTAATTAGAGTTTTCATTAATATATTGGCTAGCTTATGGCATAGAATGAAGTCATACTAACAATTTAATCTTCTTTTTATGTACCCACAAGAGGGGTGTTGAAGAAAGGTAATTCTATTTTTCATTTATTTTTGAGAAAACTCTATAATGCCTTCTATTGTGACTGTAGTAATTTACATCCTGAGAAATAGTATGCAAGGGTTCTTTTTTTTCCACATCCATATCAATAAATCCACTATTGGATATATTCAAAGATATGAAATCAATATGTTGTAGAGACACCTGTACTCAATGTTCACTACCACACTATTACTACAGCTATGAAATGGAAATAGCCTAAGTGTCTACCAAATGATGACAAGATGAAACAAATGAGGAACATAGTACAGGTACCAGGCATGGTCAATGCAAGCATTCAGGAAGTCAAAACAGAATGAATTCTATGATTTCAGAGCCAAACTGCACTAAAGAGTGAGAGTATATATCAACAAGAAACAGGCAAAAGTAACAATAAGAAAGTGTGGTACATGTATACACTTAAGACATATAATGAACAAATCTTTATAATTTTGACATGAATTGAAGGGAAGAATGGTGAGTGAAATTAGTCAGGCATAGTGAAAGAAATACTACAGAAACTTATTCAGATGAGGAACCTAAACAAGTTATCTAGTTGAAGTTGAGAATAAAATGACAATAATCATAGGGTCTGAACAGTGGAAGTGGGGGGTGATTAATATATACTAAGTTTCAGTTTAACTGGAACAAGAAATTCTACTGTATAATTTTGCATAGGAGGGAAACAGAACAATGGACAGTAATGTACTATATAATTTAAAAATTTATACTTAAAATTATAAAAAATGCTGTAAATGGTAAATGTTTTAGGCATTAAGTATTTATCCTTGTATAAACATTATACAGTATGCTCATTATGAAAACATAATATGGCACTTAAGTAATGTCAATTTTTATATTTTTGATTATCTGTTTAAAAGGAAATGGCCAGGCACAGTGGCAGACATCTTTAATACTAGCATTCAAGAAGCAGGAATATGCTTCTGAGTTCGGGGCCAGCTGGGTTTACAGGCCAGTCATGGATATAGAGGGGGAAGCTATTTCCAAAAAGAAATGAAAGAACTGGCTGCTCTTCCAAAGGATCCTAGTTCAATTCCCCCCATCCACATAGCATCTTACAACTGTCTGAACTCCAGTTCCAAGGCATCTGATGTCCTTTTCTGGGATCTGTGGGCACCAGGGACTGCACAGGTGTACAGATATACATGCAGACAAAAACATCCACACACATGAAATAATACAAAAGAAAAAAACTACCAAAGGCTTAACAGTAAAACACACCTCAGATATATTTTACTTAAGTACCATGTGCAATCAAGTATTATGAAATATACCTTGAATAAGTAGATCTTTTATAAATAAATAGATGCTTTAAATGTTTCAGACTTTCTTTAAAGTGAAAATAGAAATTTGGTTCACTTCTTTTTTCATTTTTTTGTTTGATAAATTTCAAACTATAACTCATTTATAACATGAAGTCTAACCTTTAACTTGGTCTTCTTAATGCTTTACTTTCTTAGGCCATTCTAGTCTGGTCACTGGTGAAATTTCACAGACCTGATTATGCTGATATTCCATATCCTGACTGGGGAGTTGCTCTAGGCTGGTGCATGATTATTTTCTGTATTATTTGGATACCAATTATGGCGATCATAAAAACAGTTCAGGCTGAAGGAAACATCCTTCAGGTAAGCTCTTATTTAGCTCTTATTCTGTATACACACTTGTGATAAAATCCAGATTAACATGTAGAAGAGATAGGAGAATGTATAAGAGATAGGGAAGAAATTTTACTCTTCCTTCCCCCTCGCTACTTCTAAACCCAAAATTATCATGTTTGACCATATATTATTGCCATATATATATATATATGTACACATATGTGTGTGTCGCAAAATATATATATATATGAATTTGTGCATCTACTTGTATTTTCTTGTATTTTACTGCAAGTTTCTTTCAAGTTCATTATTATATCCTCAGTCCCTCTTACACTCTTCAGGATGTAGCAATTATAACCTCTGTATTTATTTGACAGTTATCCTTTATAGACATCAAAAAGCAAATGACTCATTTGCTTCTTCTATATGTAATCTCTACCTTTTAATCTTCATGTGGTTATAATACAGATCCTAATAGTGTATTTAAATTCTACTTAATTGAATGAGCCTTGTAAATTATTTTGGATCCTTTGCAACCCTTGAATCGTCTTTCTTCCACAGAGGCTTGCTGTGATAGAGGTGATGAAGTCTTCATACTAGAACAATGACAATATAGGCTTAGAAGAGTTCATTGCAATAAATTCCTGTGCTTATCCAAGAACAGATCTCAATAAATGGTTCAGTACCTCAAACTCCCTTTCCTCAATTTTTGAAACATATTCCAGTGCGCAATAGTTTAGCTCTCCATCTGACCCTCTGTGACAAGGACTAAAATGAATCCAGGAAAGCTGCCTATAATGACACCATTATTCTATTGGGCTCATATGCCTTTCTTCTGAAATCATCATTTTTTGGTTTAGTAGTTAGAATAATTCTATTAAAAATAACAATTTATTTGACTACAATTTCTTGTTAGATAGTGTTTATTTATTAATTTCAATATCCTATTCACAGCCCCCTCCCATTATCTGTCCCCATTCCCCCCTCCCCTCCTCAGAGAAGGGACCCACAAACACCAACCCACCCTAGCACTTCATATGGCATCAGAAATAACTGCATCCTCTTCCACTGAAGCCAGACAGTGCAGCCTAGCTAGGGGAAAGTTATACAACTATAGGCAACAGAATGGGTATCAGGGATAGCCTCCACTCCAATTACTAGGGGAACCACATAAAGACCAAAATAACCCTCAACTCCATGAGTATAGAGGGCCTGGGTTCAGTCCAGGCATAAGAATTTAGACTATCACTACTTTTCTATGATTGTTATATCACTGTTGCTAGCAAAGGTACTTATAATAAAAGTGTAGTTTAATATTTGCTTTTTTTACAGATGATAGCACTTAAATTCTAAAATAAGATTTTTAAATTCTAAAATAAGATTTGTTGTTGCATTTCAGCGTATCATAAGCTGCTGTAAACCAGCTTCTAACTGGGGCCCATACCTGGAAAAACATTGTGGGGAGAGATATAAAGACATGGCTGAACCTGCAAAGGAGACTGACCACGAAATACCTACTATTAGTGGCAGTGGAAAACCAGAATGAGATGTCACTTTTGAAAATATGTGATTGTTATATAATGTGATTTTGTAGAGTAGGGAAATTTTTAAAATTTATTTGTTATGTTAATCAAGCAGGAAAATGTACATGTCTTGCTCAGTACAAGATTGTAAGTACTTTTTTCAGTTAATCAAGAATGAAATATAAAACTGTGAATCTATCAGTGTTTAGTAATGTGTGTGTTTTCTTTTTGAATTAACTATTTGTTAGTACATATACTCAGTTCTGTTTTACAATGACATTTTGTAAATATTGCTGTAATTTTTTTTAGTATATTGAGGGTTTTCTGTGAGATGATTACTTAGGAAGTAGTCATGCTTTGTGCTTTGTGATTTTAAAGATAGAATTTGTATAAAATTTTTACGGGTAAAATTGACTTTAAATCTGATAATTATACATGTTTTGTAACATATCAAGGACAATAAAGTTGTCTTTTATGGATTTATTTTTGCCCAAGAGTAATAAAGTATTCACATATTAATTGATGCTAATAATTGTCATGAATAAAATTTTTATACCCTAGTTTCCTCACAAATGATGATACCTTGTGCTTTATTATGTGTTTTTGACATATGGTTTAAACATTACAGCTTAGGATATTAAAGTCTACCACAAATATATAGGGAACATTTTAAGAGTTAAGATGAGCTTTAGATTACAATACTGAAATTATAAGTATCATTTTCTGTGGATGTAGATTTGGATTTTGGGGGAAGAATGAGTCTATTGTTTTCATAGAGAGGTAAAAGGTACTTATGACTCAAAGAAAAAAAATTAAGAACCATATACTGCTAGCTATTTTGTATTTGTCAAGTGAGTACCAAGAGGAAACAAATAACTCATAATCATATTCTTTCCTTCCTTCTTCTTTTGATTAAAGATCAATGGAGCAAAAAGTTGTCTAATTAGTGCAAGTAAGTGATTCTGAAAAGAGGTAGCATGAAGGCATAACAATAGGCCTATAAGTAACCTATCTCAAAGATTTAAATATAAGATGAACTTGTGTTGATACTTTGAAGGCTTTCTTTGTGGATAGATCCAATGTTATGAGCAAGAATAAAGAGATGAAGTCCTGGTTACACTTTATTTTACAGAATATTAGGTGAGACGAATAATGGATTTAAGCTCAGAAATTTTTTATTGTAGTTCAAATTGTATTAAAGCATTCTCCCATTACATTTTGGTGCTACTTGAGGATTAAATTTTTCATTAAATACGTGCATGCAATTTTTAGAGGTGACTATTGGAATCTGTAGTGAAAATTTGAGCAGAGAGAAGATACAAAGGTAATAATTATTTTTCAAAAGCTGGCCAAAGGAGTAGTTAAAGACATATATCACTACATTCAAGTGTGAACAATAGATCCTAATAATCATTTTAATTTATGGCAAACATATATTAAAAGTTGGCAACTGACATCCTTTCTTTTCATTTTAAAGATTTTCTTTTTATAATAGTTGGCAGTCATCTTTATAATAAGCAATAGCTGCATGTAATTTCTGTCCCTTTGATGAAATTTGTAGACAAATGCAGTATTAGGCTGCAAAAAATTTCAAACTTAAATGAAGATATCATTGCTATTTTGTAAGCTATAAAGTTTGAATTGCCTTTCCTTTTTGTACTGTAGGCTTCTATATATTTTCCCTATAATTATGTGAGATGTTTTTTATACTTTATTTTTTTATTTCTTCAAGTTACATCTCAGTCACAATCCCTTCCCTACTCCCCCTTCCTGTCCCACCCTTCCACCCTCTTCCCCACAACAGCTACCCCTTTCAGTCCAACAAATGGTTCCTTCTCTTAAAACAGTAAATACTATACAAAACAACAGAAATAAATATGCCACATTTATGAGAGTTAAATGGCCCAGCATACATTCCCAATGTCCAGTTCATACATATTTGGCCCCTGACTTTAACATTCTACCATCTAACCATCTCCAAGAGTTTAAAGTTCTATATCTGACTCAGCATTCATACTAACTTGCATCACTATTTTAAAAACATCTTCTTAGATCCAGAACACCCTCTTGATTCCTAAACAACTCAAAATTTAACTATGAGACTCTAGCTATCTATTCTTCAACCACCTCAGAGACCTGAGAGGGATAAATATATCTGATTATGTAGGAAGTGAAGGGGCTGCATCATCCAAAACTAAGAAATGACATGTCAGTGGCTGCCTGGACAGTTCTTGCTTTCTCTCCATACGTTACAGCATCAATCTTCAGCCTTTTGGTCCCGTTTCTCTGACAGACATTGATTGTAGAGCAGGGATTATGAAGGACTTACCATACCCTGTCTTGGCAGAGCTAGGCTGTTGACTTCCCTGCTACCAAGTTTTGTCCTTTTTGGACAGCAGTCTGTCTGCAGTTGAAGCAAGGGGTTTTTCTTGCCAAGAGATAGGCTTGCCACTAATTGAACCATCTCCCACTGGAGATTCTTCGCTGTTCATCTTCTACTTGGAATAGAATAAGGGGTGCTGTCAGGGGCTGATATGTCTCGATATCAAAAAAAGTCTTAATTTAAGACAACATCTTTGAATGCCATATTCTGCAGATCTCTTGGGGTTTTTGAAGATGCCCTATCTGTCTCTTGTATTTAGATAAGCAAATGTTGCTTGTCTCTTAACAACTTGATTTCTGAGTAGCTTAGAGAATATCTGTGATAGACTGTCATAGTATCTAACAAAATGACATGCTTGCATGACTAGGAGTTTGTATTTCTTAACTATCCTAAACGGTTTAAGACGGTTGGTATCAAGAGGCCAGAGATTCACATTTCATTTTTAAGTATCTCTAGGTACAATACCTTTAAGAAGCGTTACCTTTAATTTTGTATCAATATACAAAGATCTATTCCAATGTGGCCAAATATACTCTTAATTTTGTATCAATATACAAAGATCAATGCCTATGTAGCCCAATACAATCTTAATATTACGTCAATATACAAGGGTCAATACCATTGTGGCCAACTATAGTCTTAATTTTGTATCAGTATACAAAGATCAATACCGATGTAGTCCAAAACAATCTTAATTTTGCACAATATACAATGGTCTGGCTGGGGCAGTGTGTGGAGCTGAACGATCTTAGCTATTTTGAGTTGTTGTGGTTGTAGACTTTTGATGGAAACAGCTATTGCGGGAGTCTGCAAGGCTGAATCATCTGGGCCACTCGTCTTCTTTGGTGTCTGATTCTGTTTTCTGTTGAGGTTTCCATTGTCCAGTTGTCCCTGGATTCCTTGAATGGATGCTTTAAATCTCCTGGAAAGATAAGAACAGAGCCCTGCCCTAATCTTAACTCTGGGACAATTACCTTTTTTTTTTTGGGGGGGGGTCAGGTAATGTTTCTCCTGAAGCAAATTTGGTTTTTTGACAATATATAAAGTATTATCTTTCAATCTGGATTAAAGAAGAAATTATTTTGTTATTTTGGAGCTAAACAAGCCTTAGTGTATATATTTTGAGATCTCAAAGGACAATTTGTTTATATTGAGTAGGCCTTTTGTAAGTAGCTTTTAAACTTAAGTCCTTCCAAATCCTATTTGTCTGTCTCTGCATTCTAATTATTGGGATCAAAGACCTGTGGTTCCCATCTGAAGGGATTAAAGATGTGCTCCACCACTCCTGGATCGAAGTTTTTCTCTATTTAGAGTTTGTTTTGTATCAGGCTGACCTTGAGCTCTGAGATCTGCCTGTTTCTGTCTCTAGTGTGTTGGGATTAAGGGTGTACTCTTCTTGAATGATGGGATTAAGGGTGTGCACCATCACCACCCTGTTCCCTGTAACTCTAGAATTTATAAGACAACTAACTCTATAGTGATCCTCCTGTCTCTGCTGGAGTTAAATGCATTGGCTAACACCACACATTTCATGTATTTTATCTTAGTTCCATTTTTTTTCAACTCTTGCCGGTTTAGAAAACCAGGTTGAACAGCAATAACCTTTAATTTATTTACAGTATTTTAAACCTGTTACCTAATTTTTAATGCCAAACCATGAAAATATCTTATATATCTACAAAAAACTTTTAAGCTACTATCAAGTTTATGTAATCTATGTGGCTACCCACAGTCTAACATTCTAATCTTAAATTAAGGCCATTTTCCTTTCATGCCAGTAAGGCAAGCATACCTTTGGTAAATTATAGCTTGAAAATTTTATATTATATTTTTATTATATTTTTAAGCTTATTAACTGTTTTCTTAAAAAGTATTATTTTGTTTTCTCAAGTTACTTCTAGAACATACTTTCCTCCCTCCTCCCCTGCTGGCCCCTCCCTTCCTCTCTCCTTCCCTCCCTCACTTCTTCCCTCCCTTCCTCCATCCTTTCCTCCCTCCTTGTTCCTCTACATGGTACTCTCCTTCTCCTTAGAAGAGGTGGGCCCTCACATATCATACTCCCTCAAATCTTCTGTCATGTGAGGGTGTTGGTTATTCTTTACCTCTTGGGCAGCCATAAATATCTACTTCAAGTAATGTTCTTTGTAGGGGGACGTGTCTTTGATTAATGCCAGTATCAACTTTTGGAAGGTAGTTTTCTGGTTGGACTAGGACACTAACCCAGCCACAAAACCTTTGACCCCCAACCTGTTCTGGCTGGAAGATGTGCTGGGGCAATGGTAGCTCAGAGTTTGTGGGAATGACCAACCAATAATTGGCCTAATTTGAGGCCCATACCAGAAGTGAGACCCCATGCTGGACACTGTCTGGATAGCCAGGAACCAAAAGATAGATGCCTCACCTAGGGTAGACTTAGGGTAAAACAATTGTCCCCCCCAAAGTTAATGAAATTATTTCTAATGATGTTTTGCTATACTTTAGCGCAATTATCATCAGACAGCCTTCATCTGGCAAACATTAAGCAGAGACAGGGGAACCTCACAGAAGAGGGAGAGGAAGGTAGGAGTCATAGGGGTTGGGGATACCAGAACATATCCTTCAGCATCAACTAAGCAGGGCTTATGGGAGTGGACAAAGACTGAAGTCACAATCCTGCATGGGTCTGTGACAGGTTCTCTGCATACATGCTGTGATTGTGTAGCTTAATGTTTGTGAGACTCCTAACAGTGAGATCAGGGGATGTCTCTGGCTCTTTTATCTGCTTTTGAGACCTTTTTGCTTTCACTGAAATACCTCATCCAGCATTAATATGAGAGGTTGAGTCTAGTCTTATTGTAACTTGTTTTGTCATGATTGGAGGCCTGCTCTTTTCTGAAGGGAAATGGAGGACCAGTGGATTCTGGAGGAGAGAGGATATAGGGGGACTGGTAAGAGTGGAGCAGGGAGGCTGCAGTAGGGATGTATTGTATGAGAAAAGAGTAAGTAAAAAAAAAAGAAGGCAGTTTTCTACTTTGTTAGTTCTGTTAAACGTCAGCAATAAGTTCCTTTCCTAGGCCTAAAACCTGCCCAGGCCAGGATTACTACCAGGGCTCACAGTACCAGCCATGTGCTGCCTTCTCTATTCCCCCTAGTGGAGCAGGCCTAAAATCCAATCAGATGGCAGTTAGTTACACCTACCACAGTCAAGTCTCTCATGCAGGTGGTCATATCTTCCCTAGTGTATTAGAATTCTGTTTTGACTAGCATACAGCTCAGTAAGACCAATGGTCTCTTTTTTCCTCCAACTCCCCATTCAGCACCCTTAGGTGGTTTGAATGCTAGCCAACATGGAGGAAGTTTACAACTCAGTGCCAGTCTGCTTTTTCTGTATCTTACAACCAAGATATGTGGTCCCCTCCATACTAAGATCTTATCTTTTAGTTCTGGTGGGCAGCCAAGAGCACTGACAAGAGCTTGTATTGTTTGGGAAACTTCTATGAATTCCTTGACCCACTCCTGTGGGAGGTATTTGTTATCTGGGACTGAGAATTATGTTCAGTAATCTTTATTATCTAAGAGCATTGCCATCTATCATACTGGATAGCTATCTTCAACCTCTCTTTTATATTTTTTTTATTTGGGTTAGAAGACAGTAGGCTGCCCCTTGGCTTCTTTATATACCCTTTATCCTTATTAGTCTTCCCACCCTTTGCACACACATTTTTCTCAAACCTCCTCCCTCCCTTTCTACTTAGAAATACTACCACACTATTCTACCTCTTTTCTTTCCCTTTACCTATATTCTATTATACCCCTTTCCTTAAGGCAATCTCCTTATATCTCTTTCATAGTTTTCTGGCTTTAACAAGTACTTTGTGTTAAACAGCCAGAAAGAGAACATACAACATTTGTGTTTGGGCATGAGTTATGTTGCCCAGCATATTATTATTATTATTATTATTATTATTATTATTATTATTATTATTATTATTATTACTATTAATCTTCCAGTTTCATCCATTTCACAATTTCATTTTTCATTACAGTTGAATAAAATTTTATTGTATATATTTATATTGTAATTTATATTATTTATTTACCAGTAAATAAAAATTTGATATACTTTTATTACATTTTAATTTTTTAAAAATTTAAATATTATATATATCATTAAAATAACATTAAATAAAAATAAATTTTAATTAAATATAATATTTTAAATCTATATAAACTATTATATATATACCCACATGCAATATTTTGTGTTTGTCTGAATATATGCTTGTGTACCATGTGCATGCTTAGTGCTCCAAGAATCAAGAAGAAAGGCCAGATCCCCTAGAACTCTAGTTATGGTCTATTGTGACTTGCCATGAAGCTGCTGACAACTGATTCTAGCTCTCAAGCCATCTTGCCAACCCCAAGGATTTATTTTTATATTCTTTTGTAAAAAAAATATGGCTAATAAGTTATTTAACAGTATTTAGATTATTGCTGCTTGTTTTGGCGGTAGTTAATTCTTATGCAGACATTATAAATGAATACACAGAGACCACGTGGATTTTAACAACCCTAGGCCTGAATTGTGCAATCCTAGCCCATTTAAGCTAGCTCTTAAGTCTATTACCCAAATATGACCCCATATATACATACGTCCCCTTGGACTGCCATTCTCCACCCTATGCTGATGTTCCTGGCCATGTGGAATGAGGTTCTTTTTTCTAACCCATGGCGTGTGTCTTCTTCTTCCTCCTGCTCCTGGCTAGAATCCCTTAATTCTCTGTCTAAAGCCCAGGCTTCCTGCTCTAATCACAGGAAGTCCCACCTTTCTCTGTCTTTGCCCAATCTTAGGCCTCTGCATTTTATTTAACCAATGAGTCAATATAAGTAACAGACAGCAAGCAGGACCAATTAATTAACATTTAGAATGCTTAACACTACCCCAACATTCTTTTAAATTTATGTCTGTATGTGTATGCCCACAGAGGCCAGAAGAGGACACTGGATCTGCTGGAGCTGAAGTTTCAGGTGGTAGTGAACTGCTAGACATGGTTGTTAGGAACTGAACTCTGGTCCCTTGGATGAGCAGCAAGCAACCACTGAGCCAACTCTCCAACTCTTTTACATCCTACTATAAAAATAATTAATTTAGGGCTCCTTTAACTTCACTTTTTATTGTTAATGCCATAAATAAATGTTATGAATTATATACCTAACATAAATATAATATGTGCTTGTGTCTTTAAATACTATGGCACTAAGCAAATAGAGGAACAAACTAAGTTTGTTTGTTTGTAAACTGGCTTATCTATTTACTTTTATCAAAATACCTTATGCTTTCATGTTGTAAATTACTCTCTAGTGGCCTTTGCTTTCAGTTCAGAGGATTCTTTTCAGTATTTCATGTGGGAGCAGGTCTGGTGATAATGAAATGTTTTGACCTTTTTAAAAAATCTGAAAATGTCTTACTTTCTTTTTAAATTTATTTTTTATTTTATTTTATTTTTGACATTAGGCCTCACTATGTAGCTCTGGTTAACCTGGAACTCACTCTGTAGATCAGTCTGGCCTTGAACTCACAGAAAATTGCCCTGTCTTTCTACCATCCAAGTGCTGGGATTAAAGGCGTGTGTCACCATGTTTGGCACTGCTTAATTTAAATGCTATTTTTTCTGAATAGATAGTTTTCAGGGGACTGGGTCTTTTGCCACTTTAAAAATATTATCCCAGTACTTCCTAGGCTTTGAGGTATCACCTGAGAAATCCACTCATAAACTTACTGAGGTACTCAGATATAATGTTTGCTACTTTTACAATTTTCTGTAATTTGTTTTCAAAATTTTTATTATGTGTTTTGGTGTGGATATCTCTTGATTTCTTCTATTTGATAGTCATTCAAGTTTTGGGGCTTGCAAATTTGTGTATTTTCTTAAATCTGAGAAGATTCCTGTCACCATTTCTTCAAATCATCTTCCTTCTTCTTGTGTTTCTGAATTATTCTGGACCCCTTGGTGGTGTACCAAAAATCTACTGGGTTCTATGTGTGGCTTTAAATTTTTTTCTTCTCAGGATGATAATTTCAAAAGCTTTGCTAAAACATTTGCCTTTGCCTCATAGTGACTTTTTCCTTGTCTATCCACAGGTAAAGTATTATTTTACATTCCCTAAGGAAATAATGGTGCATTTCAGTGTTATACTTCAATGATCCTGCTCTGGATTTTTAACAATGTGAGTTCAACTTGAGAACTCCATGGAATGTGTGCTTTCACAAGTTATCTATTCCTTAAGAAGGCATTTAGTCAAGATCTCATTCTTTCTCTCATGTGAAGATTGTATGCCAATGTCAGAAAACTTGACAAATATGAGATAATTTTTATAAGCTGAATTCCACAAAACATAAAAATTATTGCAGAGAATTTTATTAATTTTAAAAAATACCTTAGAAGGCTGTCAAGATGGCTCAGTGGATATGAGAGGACATATGTTCGATACCCAGCATTCACATGGTCATTCACAACCATCTGAAACAACAAATAAATGGGCTGAGAAAGAAATCAGGGAAACAACTCCCTTCACAATACCACAAACAATATAAAATACCTGGGGGTAACTCTAACCAAGCAAGTAAAGGACCTGTACAGCAAGAACTACAAGCCCTTGAAGAAAGAAATTGAAGAGGCCATCAGAAGATGGAAAGATCTCCCATGTTCATGGATAGGTAGGATCAACATAATAAAAATGGCCATCCTACCAAAAACAATATACAGATTCAATGCAATTCCTATCCAAATACCAACTCAATTCTTTATAGACCTGGAAAATCTATTCTCAATTTCATATGGAACAACAAAAAACCTAGAATATCTAAATCAATCCAGTACAATTAAAAAAAAATCTGGAGGAATCACCATCCCAGATTTCAAGCTGTACTACCGAGTAATAGTAGTAAAAACAGAATGGTACTGGTATAGAAACAAACCAGTGGATCAATGGAATCAAATTGAAGACCCAGAAATGGACGCACACACCTATGGTCACCTAATCTTTGACAAAGAAGCCAAAACCGCACAATGGAAAAAGGACAGCGTCTTCAACAAATGGTGCTGGTGCAACTGGATGTCCATTTGTAAAAGAATGAAATTAGACCCATACTTATCACCTTGTACAAAACTTAATTCCAAGTGGATCAGAGACCTTAACATAAGCCCAGTCACGCTAAATGTACTAGAAGAAAAGTGGGAAAAAACCTCGAACTCATTGGCACAGGTGACAACTTCCTGAACAGAACAGCAACAGCTCAGGACCTAAGACCAACAATCAATAAATGGGACCTCATGAAACTGAAAAGCTTCTGTAAGGCAAAAGACACTGTCATTTGAACAACATGGCAGCCTACAGATTGGGAAAAAAATCTTCACCAACCCCACATGTGACAAAGGGCTAATATCCAAAATTTACAAAGAACTCAAGAAATTAAATGTCAAGAAACCAAATAATCCAATTAATAAATGGGGGAAAGAGCTAAACAGAGAATTCACAAAGGAGGAATTCCTAAAGGCCGAGAGACACTTGAAGAAATGCTCAGCATCCTTAATCATCAGAGAAATGCAACTCAAGACGACTGTGAGATTCCATCTCACACCTGTCAGAATGGCTAAGATCAAAAGCTCATATGACAGCACATGCTGGCGAGAGTATGGAGAAAGAGGAACACTCCTCCATTGCTGGTGGGAGTGCAGGCTTGTGCAACCACTATGGAGGTCAGTATGGCGATATCTTAGAAAACTTGGAATAGCTTTGTCTCAGGACCCAGCCATACCACTTCTGGTTATACATCCAAATGACTCCTCACTGAATCACAAGGAAGTTACCTCATCTATGTTCATAGCAGCCTTATTTGTAATAGCTAGAAACTGGAAACAACCCATATGTCCCTCAATTGAAGAATGGATTAAAAAACTATGGTATATCTACACAATGGAATACTACTCAGCTATCAGAAACAAGGAAATTATGCAATTTGCAGCCAAATGGATGGAACTACAGAAGCTCATCCTGAGTGAGCTAACCTAGACTCAGAAGGATGTACATGGCATCTATTCACTTATAATCGGATTTTAGCCATGTAGTACAGGATAACTATACTATAGCCAATGCCCCAAAGGGAATATTAACATAGACTTTTTTTTCCCTGTCAATGAGACACTTTGCTTTAGTGGTGCTGCCTTGTAAGCCCCCAGTTTATGAGGAGGCTCTTGGCCCTCATAGGACTGCTGAACTGGGGTGGAGGACTGTTATGTAGGAACACTGCACTCCAGAGGAGTGGGATGGAAGGGTTAGGGGGTAGAGAGTGGGAGGGCAGGACTGGGAAGGGTCGAAAGAGGACACTATGATGGAGATATAACCTGAAGCAATAAATAAATTTAAAAAATAAACAAAAACAAAATAAATAAACAAAAACATGGCCACAGATAGTTTTCTCACGCTCTGGTGGGTGGCCACACAACCATACAAGTATGAGTGGCACTAATTGTACTTAACGGATTATAAAGAGAGTGCATGAAATTGGGAGGGCATTACATTGGAGGAACCTGGGGAGTTGAAGGGAGAATTGGTGTTAGATCATGTATCATTGTATGCATCCTTGAAATTCCCAAGAATTGGAAAGATTATTCAGTGGTGAAGAGCACTGACTATTCTTTGCATAGGACCCAAGTTCAGTTCCCAATGCCCACACGTGGTTCACAACTATCTTTAATTTATAATTCCAGAGGCTAGCACTCTGTCATGTGACCTTCATGGGAACCAGGTATCCAGTTGGTACACATACATCCATGCAGGTAAATACCCATACACATAAAATAAATCTTTAAATAATAAATATTATTCTGATATTGAGGATGTTAGAAGAGAACAAGGTAGAGGGAATGCAGAAGGGATGTATCTGTACCATCTACACACACATGATGAAAAGATATTCTATGTTTATGGATTAGCTGGCTTTGTATTGTTAAAATGCCCATACTTCACAAAGCAATCCATATAGCAAATATAAAGTTTTGGATAAAAAAACTGTGGTACATTTACACAATCTCAGCCATCAGAAACAATGAAATCATGCAATTTACCGCCAAATGGATAGACTCATCCTGAGTGAGCTAACCCAGACCTAGAAAGATGCACATGGCATCTATTCACTTAGACTGGATTTTAGCCATGTAGTACAGGATAACTATCCTACAAGCAACAGATGGAAAGGAACAGGAACATGGATTTCGTTACCTGTTAGTGGGACACTTTGCCCTAGTGGAGCTAACATGTAGGCCTCAGAGCAAGGGGAAGCTCGTAGCCCTCATGTGACGATAGCTATATGGGGGAACACCACACCAGAGGAGTAGGATAGGTGGGAGAGGTGGCAGAGGGTGGGACAGGGAGGGGTGAAGAGAGGGGGCTGTGATTGAGATGTAGCTTGAATTAATAAATAAACATACAAAAAATTTCCAAGAACATTTTTCGTAGAAAAGTGAAAAACAACCTAAAGTTCATATGAGGTCAGAGAAGACACCAAATGTCCTTAGTAATTTTGAGAATAGAGAAAAATGGAATAACACATGCTAACCAGTTTCAAGCTGTAATATAAAAGTATCATTATTAAAGTAGAATGACATAATAGCATAATAATAGATTTAGGGTTCAATGTATTTTGCTCAAGTTTCTCATACAGGTGAATTGTAGCTCTTGATATTTCCATATGTTGTCATTTTAAACTCCGTTATAAAAGGCAATGAATGTATTGCTGGCTATAGCTATCGAGTATCTCCATGCTTAAGACCATCTCTATCTTCTTTTTAAATGTTTTATTTTATGTATATGAGTGTTTTGCCTGCGTATATGCATATGCACCACATACATACCGGGTACCTGTGGAGGCCACCAGAGAGTGTTTGATCCCTTGGGACTGGAGTTACTGGTAGTTCTAAGACTTTATGTGGATGTTTGAGATTGAACTTGGTTCTTCTCTAAGAACATCCAGTGTTCTCCATCACCAAGCATCATTTCAGTTCCTATATCTGTCTTTTGAAAGAAAAAAAGTTAAGCAGTCTGTGCTTTCAAAATGTCACTTTCCAATAATTAAATGGTAATATGCAATTAGGAAAGCGTGATATTCCACAGTTTCACAAAATTGCAATGTTATGTGGTTTCTTATAAAGATAACTATAGGGAAATTTAATTTCCCACCATTTTAATTTATCTTTTCTTGGAAGAACTTTTCAAGCATAGAAGAATTGATTTTTGCTACTTTAAGACATGTTCTCACAGGAAAGCCAAAGCCATCCTAGAACTTTAGCCTTATGCTTATGTTATTTTTGTTTCCTTTTGCAGTGCTAGGAATTCAACCTAGAGCCTTGCTCAGGTGAGGTAAATGTTATACTGCTTAAGTACATCTCCAGCTACTTGACAGGATGTAAAGTATTGCCCATGTATCTATTAGGAACTTTGCATCATCTTGGTTAATGATTATCTCTCTGAACGTTATTAAGAAGGAAAGTAAGATATCCCTGAATTACTTCAGAGTGGCCATACTTTTTGTCCTTTACTTTCACACAAATTTTCTCTCACAGGTCATTTTGGAACAGCACCAATTTAAGTTTCACAAATCTTTTTTGAAAAGGTCAGGCTTTTTATAATAGATCTGAATAAATAACTCTCGCAGGGTAGAAGGCATAAGTAAGTCACTTTTCCTGGGAGCTTAGCTGTTTTGACTACCTTAAAAATATAGTAGTTCTTTAAATTATGGCTTCTGAGTTAATGAGGTTATTTGAGACAAGTATAGCTTAATATTGTGTTGTTCATTTAACCAAAGTGGCCAATGCTTTCCCTAGCCATCTGTAAATGCAGAGTTTTATAGAGCATCACTTTGGACATGCTTAAAGTTCTCAGGAAGAATTCTTGAGTATTGTTTGGCTATATTTTTTATTATTTTATCTACTGTGTGCATACATGTGTATATTCCAGTTGATTTTCTCTACCCACTATTTGAGTTCCAGGGATTGGATTGAGTTCAGTTTATGATGCTTGGTAGCAGGCACATTTACACACTGGCCCTGCTTAAATGTTTTTCAAGTCTGAACTATGGGCTGGAGAGATGGCACAGCTGTTATGAGCACTGGCTACGCTTGTAGAAAACAAAGGTTCAATTCCAAGCATCCACATAATGGATCTTAATAATCTGTAACTCTAATTCCAGAATGCCTGAAGTCCTTCTCTGAACTTCTGACCTTTGCCAGCATCAAGTATGCAACCACTGCACAGAAATATATGCAGGCAAAAGACCTATCCACACAAAATAATCAATAGACATCTGGAAATCAGTTATCATTTCTCTTGGCCTTATCTTACAGTATCTTCCTAGATTTATGAATAGCTTCTGGGAATATTTTTGTCACCACAGTGCAGAGCAAGTGTTTTATCTTAATGTTTTGTAGGCAGTTTTATCATTAATATCTATTTTGTTAAAGTACTTAGGGTCTTTCTCCAATTTCCTAAATGAAGCCACTCCTAGGCATTGTTTCCTGAAGCCAATAGTTCTAGTAATTTATATAAGTCAGTAAAACATTGTCCATAAGTCAGAAAGATATTGCTATATTGCTATTTAGTTTTGAAAACCCAAGAGGGTTCTGTACAGATTGGGAAACCCCACAACGTTTCTAGTTACTTTTGTTTAAAGAACATAGCTAGTATAAGGAGCTCCTGTCTCTTTAGGTTTTATCTTAAATAAGTTCCTAACAATCTTTCCCTTTTATATTAAATTTTCCTTTTGGTGAATGCTAGAGAGAAGAGGGGGGAGATGGTGATGGAAGAGGAAGCTTAAAACGTTTTTTTTTTTTGTGGAGAAAGCAAGCACAGAAAACAGATGGGAGCAGGAATTTGAGAATTATTATCTATCTTTAGTTTTGGTGCAACCTTTAAGCTTTTAAAATTGGTTTTCTATTTTAACATTTTTATGAAATTTCTAAACTGTAAGTTTTCATAAGTTAATTTTATTATTTTTTAGATGATTTAAAATTTCAATTAAAATATACCTCCTATTAATCATCTTCTGGTTTATTGCCCAGGACTTCTAACTTAGTACTCAAAAGAAATAATTTAGGAATATCAAATATTGGGCTCCAAAATTCTCAATGCAAAACATAGCTTTTGTTCCAGCGATGGTAAGAGACAGTTTATTCTGAGCCAAATATGAGTGAGCATGGTCCAGCAATGGAGTCATGTTTCACTGTGGAAAACTTTTGCCACAGAAAAAGAGAAAAGTCATAAATCATTGCATTTACCAAATATATTGTGGGGTATCAGGTAGGTAGGTTGCAGTGGAGTGGAGAAATATCCTTTATAGGTTTCATATGTATTTTAACTACTTTTCTGTTGTTCAGAACAACTTATGTTTTATTTTGGCTCAATGTTCAAGGTACAGTTCCTTGTGGTAGGGAAGCTAAGTCAGCAGAAGCTTGAAGCAATTGATCATGATGCATTGTAATCTGGAAACAGAAGGGCATGGATGGTGGTGCTCAGCTCACCCTCTCCTTTCTTTTAAATTTAATTTTGTGTTTGTTTATTTTGCATTCAGATTGCAACCCTTCTCCCTCCTGTCCCCCCATTCCCCCAACACCTGGTGCCAACCCATTCTGGCAAATCAAATCCAAATCCAAATCCTCTTCCACTGAGGCAAGATAAGGCAGCTCTGCTAGGAAAATGAGCTCCAGGGGTAGGCAACAGCTTCTAAGTCCTAGATAGACCTGGTTCCATTTGCTAGGGGAACCACTTAAGGGTAAAGCAGCCCAGAAATCAATCTGGTTCTTCCATAAATAAATAGATAGATAGATAGATAGATAGATAGATAGATAGATAGATGAATGAATGAATGAATGAATGAATAAATAAATAAATAAATAAATACATAAAAGGAATAGTTTTACCTCAAGACCCAGCTGTATCAGTCCTGAGCATATACCCAAAAGATTCTACACCAAAGCACAAGGGCGTTTGCTCAACTATGTTCATAGCAGATTTATCCATTAATAGCTAGAAACTGGAAACAACCTAGATGCCTTTCAACTGATGAATGGATAAAGAAACTGTGTTCCATCCACACAATGGAATACTACTCCGTTATTGCCCTCTACTTTTTATGCAGTACAGGATCCCAGCTCTGGGACTGGTGCTACCCAATTTTAGAACGAGTCTTCAGACTAATCAATGCAATTCCTTACATAAGTCCCCAGAGGCTAAATAATCTCTCACGGGGTGTTCACTTACATCCTAGGTGTATCTCGAGTTCATCAACTTGAAAATCATTACTGCCTAATCACAATAAATTATAACATTCTTCACATTAGAATTAGGGGTATGACAGAGCTCTGCTGTGTTTTATGGTACATTTCAGAAATTTTACTTAGTAATGAGAATATTGGGTCAGATTCATAAGTTAGTAATAATTGGTTATGAAAGAGAGTAAAGGTAGTCTAACATATTTCTTTTGATTTGCAACATTCCTACTCTCCACAATCATGCTATTGTCAATAAATAAATATGCAGAATTTTTAGCACAGATGTGGTTTATTCAGAGAAATTCACTTTATAGTTCTTCCTTTTGGCCAAGTACACTTTCAAAAAGGATGTACTTATTTTGAGTGTATGGGTTTTTTCCTGAATATATGCATGTGAACCATGTGTGTGCCTCCTGTCATAGAGGTTAAAAGACAGTACTAGATTTCTTTGAACTGTAGTTACAGGATGGTTGTGAGCTACTATGTGGATGCTGGAAACTGAACTCAGATGCTCTGAAAGAGCAATAAATTCTCTTAATCACAGAGCCATTTCTCCAATTTTAAGTATCATGTTTTGTGCTCATGGAGACCAAACGATGTATAATGTGTATATGGAAGGCTCATTCCTAAGATTTCATAAAAATGAGACTGTATTTTCAGAAAAGTAGTCTTTTGAGGACAAACAGTAGCTAAAGCCATTAAGGGACATATTCCCGAATCTGGATTATTTCAGTGCTGTCAGCCATCAAATTTCAGGTCTGTGTTTTTTCCCACCATACTTGATACAGCATTTACAAATGACATATAATGGTAGATTAAACTCAAGGTAAATTACAACAATCAAAGCATGGTGTAGAATTAATTAACTAATTTACATTGGGCACCATAGGTAGAAATAATTAATTAAATTTTTTAGTTGTATTCATATTAAAGTTAATGATTCGATGATGTTAACTTAGCCTGCCATTATAAATGAGCATACAGACACCTGATGGATTTTAACAAGCCTTGGCCTGGATTGTGCAATCTTAGCCCATCTAAGCTAGCTCTTAATTCTATTCCCCAAATATGACCCTATATATACATATGTCCCTTTGGACTGCTATTCTCCACGCTATAAAGATGTTCCATGCCAGGTGGAATGATCTTCTTTCATCTATTCCATCATGTCTCCTTCCTGCTCTTGCTTCTTATACTTGTCAACCTCTCCTCTTCAGCAGCCCACACACTTTAGTCCTGCCTACCTCTGTTTTTGCCCAAGCTCAGGACTCAGAATTTATTTAACCAATCAGAGAAAGTAACAGACAGCAAGCAGGCCTCTGGGATCAATTAATTAACATTTAGAATGCAAAGCATCACTCCATCAATTCCCTCCTTTTGTCTAATAAAAAGGGTAATTTTTAACTCATATATTAAAAGCAGTAAGAACAAATATGAAACAATCAAAAAATCATATATAAAAGTTATGCATGTAATGTTTATCCTATTTGTATCAGGCAATCTTGAAGAACAAAAAATCATCTATCTTAGTGTGTCTAAATTTCTAAACCTAAATATTTTCTATCATATCCTATATTTATATTCCTAAAATTTTCATTTAGATTTGAAAAATCCTTTTAAATTCTAAATAACTCAAGTTCAATTGAAACTTTATATCTATTATGTCTTCAACCCATCAAAGACATAAGAAGGGATAAAGTTATTATTTGAGTGTGTAGTAAGTATAAGAGAGCAGCTTCTAGAAAATAAATATGACAGTTTGCTGCCTAGACAGTCCCAAATATCTCTCAATAGCATTGAAACATCATCTTCAGCCTTCTGGCCTAGTATATCTCACAGACTAAATTATGCAGCAGGAAATAAGAAGGATTTGTGTGCTCCATCTCTGCAGAATCAGGCCATCAACTTATCTGCATTTAAACTTTGGTCCATCTTTGGACTGTAAATAGTCTGTTGAGAGAGCAGAGGCATTTTTATCCAGTAGGAATTATCTCCTGATAGAGTTTTTGATGCTCATTGTCTTCCTCCAAGTCAAATGGGAGCTGTCAGGAGCTGACTATTTTAAGTCAAACAATTCTTAAAATAATAAAAACAACTTTAAATGCCATTTTCTATACACCTCTGAAGGTTTTGAAGACATTTATTTATCTATGTTTGAACAAACAAATTGTATACTTTTAACGATTTACTATCTGTTTAACCTACTAGGCCTATTTTGTGATAAATTAAGACTAGTATTTGACATGACCAGGAGCTTGACTGGCCAGCCATCAACCTGCAGCATGGCCTAAAGGAAAAGCTACTAGGTGAAGCAAATAGGCATCTTAACCAATTGAAAATACTCTGCCATATTACATACTGGAAGAGGTTACATGAACTTTTAATGTCACAAAACAAAATAGAATTGTAAGTAAAAAATTCATACATACATTGGTGAAGCACCAGGTAGCCAGACTGAAGCAGAGAACAGGAGTATTTTCAGTATATTTCAGATGTTACCTTAAAAGATATTTTTAGTTCTAGGGTTGGTAGAAGCTAATGATATGTTGTTTAATAGCACATTTCAAAATATTTACTGATTACTTACAAAGGTATTAGAGACACTATAGATTTTGGCAATAAATGGCTATTAAGAAAGTTAAATATAGCTTGAGATATTTTTCCCCTAATTGTCCACATTTCATCTCCCCATAATCAAGAAGTTGTAGTCAACCATTCTACAGGGTCTTTAACACACATGTGTCTACTTCAGAAAATACCAATATATGATTGTATCATTGTTTCCTTTTTGTGTACTTCTGAGTTTTACAGGTATTGAAATAGACAAAACAGATTTAAAAATTTTGGATGTTTTGCTTGATCCTTTTGTGCTAAATATTTAAGAGTAATAACCATGATTTCTTTAAAATTGTTTCCCCTTCATTTAGGCTTAGGTTTAGCTGTAATAGAGATTCCTTGAATAGACAAAAATATTTGAGTCAAGGGCATAAATATATGATGTTGGCCTCAAACTGGTTACAAAGCTGTGGATGACCTTGAATTTTTTTATCCTGTCTTCATCTACTGAGTGCTAAACTTATGGATATGAGCCATGATGCCTAGTTTTCATAGTAATGGAAATTGAAGTCAAGCTCTCTTGCATGCTAGGCAAATACTCTACTGACTGAGTTCACCAGAAAACCAACAATACAATAATTTCAATAAATGATAACTGTTGATTAGGAAACTGAAAATCAGGCACAAGGAGGGGAAATTTAAAAATCCATGTGAGATCCAGAATAGTTAATTACCTTGCCATTGTCCACATATGCCTTCTACCTCCTTGTTCAAGATGGCTGCTGAATTGCTCTCAATTGAAAGCTGAAGAGTGACATGCTTGTTATGTTTTTGAATATTTCCCTCAAAATTGTGTATGGTGCCACTTTTGTTTCATTAATCAGAATGTATGTATATAACTGAAGCTTGCTGCAAAGAAGTTAAGGAAAAAGTGACCAGTACAACTAGATAAAATTTATGATTATGTTACTAAATATGAGACAGCAAAGATTTGTCACTATGCTATTTATTAAATTGTAACACCTTTTATAAGAGAGGGTATAGGTTTTCACTCAGATACCAACTTATCTTGTGCCAGTTAACCACAAATGAAGTCACACATTGGTGAAGCTTTCTATAGACATTTGTGTATTAGAGAAAAGGAGAATTGTTGTGTTAATTATTTCAAAATTGCACCAATTTATTTCTTCAATCATGACTTAATAAAAATTGTCAAAAAACTAGTTCTTCTTTCCCTATTTTATTCTCCTAGAACCAGGCTAGATCATGATTGCTTATGGTCATGCATTAGGATGCACTGCATTGACTCTTTATATTTTGACACGTTTCTATTAATTGACATAACTATGCTGACTGAGAGAAAAGCAGAGCATACCAAATGTATCATACAAAACCGAATTCTGATAACCTACACAGAAACTGATTTCTTCTTTTTCTTTTAGAAAAGAATAGTGATTAAAATAAAAATGAACTAAGAAAGTGCTATGTTGAGGTTTCCATTCTGATCATAAATTTTCTTATCATATATTTCATCAACATTGCAGATGCAGTTCATGTAAATATTCACTTGTTTTGCTCTAATATTTTTAACTGGGGAATTTAAAAAAAATGTTTATTTATTACTTCAAGTTACATCTCCATCATATTGTTTCTGTATTATGTCTAAATCCCATTTGGTAAGTCTCCCCCTTCCCTGACATAGGAGAGAAAGGAGGATAGAAAAAAAGAGAGAAATCCCTGGGTCTAACCTCCAAAACCTATTTAACAAGACCATTTAACAACTTGTAACCAATACCCCTAAATTACAACAAACATCTACAACCCATCAAATGACCAAGCAAGGGTGGGGGAAAGGAAAAAAAATCACCCACCCCACATTCTAGGAATGGAACATCAATCTCTTAAAATTACTTCCTGCTGATTTGGGATGTAGGTAACCTGTTTGCTGCCCAAATAAGAATGGAAAAATGGTTAGGCAAGTTAATAGTAACATTGGATGTTCTGTCCTTTTGTGCTCAGCTATTTAAAAGTTGTAAGAAGTTTGTAGACAGAGGCTGAACTTCAAGGTTTTACAGAAGTCATTACTGGAACAGTCTGTGGTGCTGAACCATCTTAGTTAGCCATTTTGAGTTGTTCTGGTTGTAGGTTTTTGAGGAAACAGGTATTGAGGAAGTCTTCGAGGATGGATCATCTGGGCTACTTGTCTTCTTTCGTGTCTGCTCCCTTTTCTTCAGAGGTTTGAGTGGTTCAGTTGTTCCTCGACTCTTTAGATTGATGCTTTTAATTTCCTGGAAAGATAAGAACAGAGCCCTGTCCTAATCCCAACTCTATAGCACAACTTTTTTGGGGGGGGGGCAGGTAATATGTTTCCTAGAGCAAACTGGTATTTAAAAAAATATTTATTTATTACTTCAGGTTACATCTCCATCGCAGTGTCCTCTTTCTGCCCCTTCCAGTCCTGCCCTCCCACCCTCTATCCCCTATCCCTTCCATCACACTCCTCTGGAGTGGAATGTCCCTACATAACAGTCCCCTGCCCCATTTCATCAGTCATATGAGGGCCAAGAAGCCTCTTCATACACTGGGGGCTTACAAGGCAGCACCACTAGGGCAGAGTTTCTTATTGACAGGAAAAAAGTCCATGTTCATGTTCCCTTTGGTGCATTGGTTGTAGTATAGTTATCCTGTACTATATAGCTAAAATCCGACTATAAGTGAATAGATGTGTTCTGCCTGGTTCTCAAGACCCCAAAGACCACCCAAGAGCCAACTACCATATAAATACATGAGGGTTGTTTATTCAAGCTCAGAGCTTGGACTCTCAACACTCACTGACATAGCAGTTCGAGTTGAGAGCCCCCAGACCCAAAAGTATAGAGTTTATATAGAGACTGAGACAAAGAAGCAGGTTCTTTACCATATGACATTTGGGTAGCTAGTCATGTCCATTTCGCTCCTTGTTACTGACTAACCAGCTGCGGTCAGCTTGACCATCAGAAAGTTTGTTTTTGGGTGCTTTCTCAGAGTGAGCTGTCTGGTGATGATGAGGGAACACCCCTGGAATACAAGGTCGGGTACATTTTGTTGTTCTGGAACTGGAGGTCAGCTCTGAGTCAAACTTAATACAAAATGGAATCTTTTTTCAAGATGGATTCAGTCAGGCTCCACAGATGTCATGTGCATCCCTTTGGGTCTGGGTTAGCTCACTCAGGATGAGCCTCTCTAATTCCATCCATTTGGCTGCAAATTGCATGATTTGTTTCTGATAGCTGAGTAGTATTCCATTGTGTAGATGTATCACAGTTTTTTAATCGATTCTTCAGTTGAGGGACATCTGGGTTGTTTCCAGTTTCTAACTATTACAAATAAGGCTTCTATGAACATAGATGAGGAAACTTCCTTGTGATTCAGTGAGGAATCATTTGAATGTATACCCAGAAGTGGTATGGCTGGGTCCCGAGGCAGAGCTATTCCAAGTTTTCTAAGATATCACCAGACTGACCTCCATAGTGATTGCACAAGTCTGCACTCCCATCAGCAATGGAGGAGTGTTCCCCTTTCTCCACACCCTCGCCAGCATGTGCTGTCATTTGAGCTTTTGATCTTAGCTATTATGACAGGTATGAGATGGAATCTCAGAGTCATCTTGAGTTGCATTTCTCTGATGATTAAGGATGCTGAGCATTTCTTTAAGTGTCTCTTGGCCTTTAGGAATTCCTCCTTTGTGAATTCTCTGTTTAACTCTGTTCCCCATTTTTTGATTGGATTATTTGGTTTCTTGGCATTTAATTTCTTGAGTTCTTTGTAAATTATGGATATTAGCCCTCTGTCAGATGTGGGGTTGGTGAAGATTTTCTCCCAGCAAATTGTTTTTTTTTTTTAAACAATATAAAAAGTATTGTCTTTCAATTGAGATTTAAAAAAAAATTCTTTTGATATTTTGGAACTAAATATACATTTAAGTGTATATATTTTGAGATCACAAAGGACAATTCACTTTGAATTTCAGCATGCCATTTGCGAATAGTTTTCAAACTTAAATCATTGCAAATCCTATGTGCCTGCCTCTGCCCTCCAAGTATTGGGATCAAAGGCCAGTGCCTCCCAGTTGTTGAGATTTAAGGTGTGCACTACTACCCCAGGATATGAGTTTTTCTCTATTTGGAGCTTGCTCTGTGTCAGGCTGGCCTTGAACTCAGAGATCTGCATGTTTCTGTCTCCAGGGTGTTGGGATTAAGGGTGTATGCCTCTCAAGTGATGATTAAAGGTGTGTGCCTTCACCACCCTGTTCATTTTAACTCTAGAATTTAAAAGACAACTAGTTCTATAGTGATTCTCCTGTCTCTGCTGGGCTAATACTGCCCTTGTCAAATATTTTACCTTAGCTCCAAATTACTTCAGCTCTTAGAGGTTTAGAGAACCAGGTTGAACTGTAATAACCCTTAATTTACTTACAACTTTTTAAACCTCTTAACTGCTTTTTTGAAGCCAAATGAAAATATGCTTTATATATAGAAAGTAAACTTAAAATCTGATATCTAAGAGTGTGTGAGCTATGTGGCACCCTGCAGTCTAACTTTCTAACCTGAAATTAAGACCTTTTTTCCTTTCATGCTAGTAGGACAAGTATGCCTTTAGTAAATTATAATTTGAGAATTTTATTTTTTATTATAATTTTTAAGCTTAGTTGCTCCCTCCCCTTTTTTAAAAGTTACCTCTTGAACATAGTATCTTCCCTCCTTCCCTCCCTCACTATTCCCCTTCTCAGTATTCTCCTTCTCCTCAGATGAGGTAGGCCCCACACATATCATAATCCTTCAGTTCATCATTCATGTGAGGGCCAAGAGCTTCCTTTTTTAGTGGGGCTTGATATCACACATCATCTAGGGTGAGGTTGTTCCACTGACTGGTAACAGGTTCCATGACTTACTTCTGGGTGGAGTTTTCCTAGGATAGTTATGCTAGGTTCTTATCTGTTTGGGTCTGTGGGTTGTAGGATGGTTGTCCTCTGATATATGGTTAATATCCACTTATAAGAGAATACATACTATGTTTATCTTTCTGGGAATGAGTCAGCTCACTTAGGATGAGTTTTTCTAGATCCATCCATTTGGTTTCGAATTACATGATTTCCTAATTTCTGATAGCTGTGTAGTATTCCATTGTGTAAACATACCACAGTTTTTTTTTTTTTTTATCCATTCTTCAGTTAAAGGACATCTGGGTTGTTTCCAGTTTCTAGCTATTAGAAATAAAACCGCTACGAACATTGTTGATGCAATGTCTTTGTGGTTTGGTGAACAATTTTTTGGATATATGCCCAGGAGGGGTTGGGCTAGGTCTTTAGGTAGAAATATTCCCAATTTTCTAAGATAACTCCAGATTGATTTCCAAAGTGATTGTACAAGTTTGCATGCACAGCAGCAATGAAGGAGTGTTCCTCTTTTTCCACATCCTCGCCAGCATGTGGTATTGTGGAGCCTGACTGAATCCATCTTCAAAAGAAGATTCCATTTTGTATTAAGTTTGACTCAGAGCTGACCTCCAGTTCCAGAACAACAACAAAATGTACCCCACCTTGCATTCTAGGGGTGTTCCCTTGTCATCACCAGACAGCTCACTCTGAGAAAGCACCCAAAAAGTCTAAACAAACTTTCTGGTGGTCAAACTGACCACAGCTGGTTAGTCAGTAACAAGGAGTCAATCAGAAATGGACATAACTAGCTACCCAAATGTCACCGAATCATATGGTAAAAAACCTCCTTCTTTCTCTGAGTCTCTATATAAACTCTATACTTTTGGGTCTGGGGGTTCTCAACTAGAACTGCTGCTGTGCCAATGAGTGTTGAGAGTATAAGCTCTGAGCTTGAATAAACAACCTTCATGTATTTACATCGGAGTTGCCTCCTGGATGGTATTAGGGGTCTTGAGAACTGGGCAGAACAGTATCATTTGAGTTTTTGATCTTAGCCATTCTGATGGGTGTGAGATGGAATCTCAGAGTCGTTTTGAGTTGCATTTCCCTAATGACCAAAGATGTTGAATATTTCTTCAAGTGCCTCTCAGGCTTTAGAGATTCCTCTTTTGTGAATACTAAGTTTAGCTGTATACCCCATTTTTTTGATTGAGTTATTTGATTTTTTTGGTGTTTAATTTCTTGAGTTCTTTATATATTTTGGATATTAGCCCTCTGTCAGATGTTGGGTTGGTGAAGATCTTTTCCCAGTCTGTAGGCTGCCATTTTGTTCTAATTAGTGTGTCCTTTGCCTTACAGAAGCTTTTCAATTTCATAAGGTCCCATTTATGGATTGTTTGTTTTAGAGCCTGAGCTATTGGTGTTCTGTTCAGGAAGTTGCAACCTGTGCAAATGAGTTTCAGGCTTCCCACAACTTTTTCTTCTATTAATTTTAGTGTTTTCAGATTTATGTTGAGGTCTTTGATCCACTTAGACTGAAGTTTTGTACAGTGTGATAAGTATGGGTCTATTCACATTCTTCTACATGTTGACATCCAGTTAGACCAGCACCATTTGTTGAAGATGCTGTCCTTTTTCCATTGTTTGAATATCTATATGCATTGTGCTTTTGATGTTGCAAAATAGTTTATTATATGATTAAAGTGAAAAGTTTGCATGACATAAATAGGATGCCTAGTATAACTAATATTTCATTTTAAATCATGTTGTTTTACTTTGAGTGACATTTAAAATTCATTGTTAGTGACCTTTTGGTCTGGAACATATTGAGGCACTTGAGGAAGAAATTGCTTTTACTGCATTTACTAAGAGAATAAGAAATATGTTCTATCTCAATTTTAAATAGAAAACAATTTATTTCATTTTTACTTGCCTGTGTGATGCCTTAAAATATCTTTATAAAGCTAAATGTGACTTAATTTGAAAAGCATTTACAAAGACTCCCCAAAATGTTCTGGGTAGACTGGTTATTGTACATTTATTCAATGAAATTTACTGAATTTCTACTTTGTTCAAGTACTGTGAGATGATATCCTTACAGCACTAAACAAAATACACATAAATCATCCCACTACTAGTGCTTTAGAAAAAAATACAAATTCCCCAGTTGACATTAATTATGGTGTTTTTATATTCTCGAGGAAGATATAAGTATCTGGTAATTTCAAGAAATATAAGATTGCAGTTAATAACAATGCTTTCCTAATATATTTTTAACACTAAAAACCCTTGCAAGAAAATCTTGCTAAATACAATACAAGAGATTTAAAATGAGTATGGTTAAAATGAGAATAGCATTCCACAATAAAATACCAAGGCAAATCACATAAAAGGCAATATTAACATGGAGATATGACCAAACAAAATTTGTACTGTAAGACTACACCACTTTGTATAAGAAAATTTTGTTAAATTTCGACAGACATTTTTGGTTAACAGTAAAAGGCATATTTTTTTTTTTTTGGTTTTTCGAGACAAAGAAATCTGACAAGCATTAGTGGTGCACGCCTTTAATCCAAGCACCAAGCACTAGGGAGGCATAGGCATGAGGATCTCTGTGAGTTCAAGGTCAGCCTCTTCTACAGAGCGAGTTCCAGGAGAGTCAAGCTATCGAGAGATATCCTGTGTTGTAAAACAAAACAAAACAAAATAAAACAAACCACAAATCGAATATTTACTTTATTTTGTGTGCATCAGTATTTTGTTTCCATGAATGCATACAGATATCATAAGGGTCTGGTACCCTTGGAGGACAGAAGAAGGCATCAGATCCAGGGGATGTTTAAGGGATGGTTGTGAGCTTCCTGTGAATGTTGGTAACCAAACCTGGGTCCTCTGCAAGAAAAACAGATGTTCTTAACTGTGGCACCATCCCTCCAGCTCCAGCACATGCTTTTAAAAATCCTGGGTATGAAAGCATACATACTTAAAATTATGACATTCAGATAAAAACAATGTCGTCTTTAACAATGATACACTAGAGATACTATAATCAGAAATAAAAAATGCATAATCTGTCCGTACGTTAGTTTAATAATATTTGTAAACATTACAGTGAATTCAATAAGAAATGTTCTCAGAAACCATGAAAGATCAAACATAAAATCTTAGAATTAATGAAAAAAAATTTAGTAAACTGGCAAGTGCAAAAATAAAAATGTTTTATATTAATAAATATTAATTGATAGATAATAGGAAGAAACAAAAGATCTACTTTTAATTACAATATAATATACAAAATACTCAGGATTAAAAAATAAAAATGAGCTGCACAGAGTTGCAAAACTGTGCTGGAAGAGAGATAAGATTTACATAAATTTATGTAGAAGAATAACATGTTCCTGGATGGGAAGGCTAAACATAATAAACATGCCAAATTTTCCAAAACTCAGATGTAAGTTTATTGTTATTCAGACTGAAATCCCTACAGGATTTTTGAAAGTTGAGAAAGAATTTTAACATTCATCTGGAAGTTTTTAAAGTGAGAAAGCCAAGAACTATTTTTTTTTCTGATTGGAATCCATTTGTTTTTTTTTAATATTTATTTATTACTTCAGGTTACATCTTCATCACAGTGTCCTCTTTCCACCCCTCCCAACCTCTACCCCCTATCCCTTCCTTCCCACTCCACTGGAATTGAGTGTCCCTACATAACATTCCCTCGCCCCATTTCAGCAGTCATATGAGGGCCAAGAGCCTCCTCATACACTGGGGGCCTACAAAGCAGCAACAATAGGGCAAAGTGTCTCATTGACAGGAAAAAAAATCTATGATCATGTTCCCTTTGGTGCATTCGTTGATAATTAAGATTTTTTATTATTATTTTTATTTCTTCAAGTTACATCTCAATCACAATCCTCTCCCTACTACCCCCTCCAGTCCCACCCTCCCACCCTCTTCCCCCTCATCCCCCATCTGCTTCTTTTTTTAAGTTTAAGATATATCTCCCCCACAACAGCTCCCCCTTTCAGTCCAACAAATGGCTCTTTCTCTTATAACAACAAATACAGTACAAAACAACAGAAATAATTAGGCCACAATTATGAGAATTATAAGGCTTAGCATACATTCCCAATATCCAGTCAATATGTATTTGGCAACTGACTTTAACATTCTACTATCCAACCATCTCCATGAGTTCAAAGTTCTATATCCAACTCAGCTTCTATCCTAACTTGCATCACAATTTTAAACACATCTTCTTAGATCCAGAACACCCTCTTGATTCCTAAACAACTCAAAATTTAACTGTGAGACTTTAGCTATCTTGTCTTCAACCACCTCAGAGACCTGAGAGGGATAAATATATTTGATTATACAGGAAGTGCAGGGCCTGCAGTTTCCAAAACTAAGAAATGACATACCAGTGGCTGCCTGGACAGTTCCCAATTTCTCTCCATACATTACAACATCAATCTTCAGCCGTTTGGCCCCATTTCTCTGACAGATATTAATTGTAAAGCAGGAATTATGAAGGACTTACCTACCATGTCTTTACAAGTAAAAGAGAAGACACTTGCTTGCAGAGAAATGTATCAAAGAAACATTTTTAAAACATTGTGGTCTTGCTATAGGAGTATGCAGATGTGGAAAAAGACTGAAACTCAAACTAAAAATTAATATCCTAGTAGAAAGCACATAAAGTAAAAAATATAACTGAGAAAACACTATAACAATGTCTAATCAGTAATGAACTGGTAAATTGAAGTGTATATATAAACATGTATTTGCACTTAAAATCCCTAAAATAATAATTGTATGTTGTGATATGGATACTGATTCATCAGCAGAAATTTAATAATCACATGTTTTTTCCTTGCTTGTATATTTGACTTTACTCTTATTTAATATATATTTTCTACCACTACACATCAACTTTGCATGTTAATAGACTTCATTGTGATATTTTCGTATCTGCATGCAGTTCTGTCTATCTGACCACCTTCTTCCTTTTTTCCTCCTGTCCTTGACACACCTAGGAATAAGGAACCTCAATTTTGCCTCCATCGGATTGTCCTGTGGGTGTGTTAGTGGGACATATACTTAAGTGTTTATTTGATGTAGCAGGACTCAGTTCACTGTGAACAGTGCCATCTGTGGACATGTGATCCTAGTTTTTATAAGGAAGGCAGCTGAGAAGGCCACAGAAAATAAGCCAGTAAATTTGTTCCTTTGTGGCCTTTGCTTCAGTCCTGGAATTTGTTATTTAGACCAGGCTAGCCTCAGACTCACAAAGACCTGTCTGCCTCTATCGCCAAAATGCTGAAATTAAAGGCAAGTGCCACCATACATGTTCTTCATGAGCTTTTCTATTGAACACAGGAGAACCCAGCATGCATGATAAGAAAGTACTCTACCAATGAGTTATATCCAAATCATCCATGTCTTTAAAAATTATATTTCATATTTAAGAGAAAATATACTATTCATCTGGCTGAGTCTGACATAATTCACTTAACAATTTCTAGTTTCATACATTTTCTAGCATTTTCCACAGTGAGCTAGGCCCTACCACACTAATCCTCAATCAAAAAAATGCCCTCAGGATTTGGCTTCAAAATCAATGTTTAGAAAGTATTTTTTTTGTAATTGAGCTTTCTGTGGGTCTGATGACTCTAGCTTGTGCGAAGCTGATAAAAAAAAAACACACACACACAAAACAGCAAGCACAAACTCTAATTCTTATAGCAAACTGTAGGCAGTTGAAGCTGTCATGATGAGCTCAAAAGTCCCTATTGCTTACGGAATAGCTATTGCATTTGAAGCTGTCATAGGGAATGTGTACTCCTCACTGAGGAGCTATTAACATTTAAAACAACCATGAAGGACATGCTGTCCAATCTCTATGACAGTCATTCTTGGTTGTCAGCTTGATAACATCTGTAATTAACTAAAACCCAAATGGCTGGGACCACCTGTGAGGGGATTTCTCTTAATTAAACCATTTAAAGTGAGAATACCCACTTTTAATCCAGATCTCTTGAGGTGGGAATATCCATGTTTAATCTGGGCCACACCTTCTGCTAGCAGCCCATAGAAGCACATGGAAGAAGGAAGCCTGCTCTCTCTTCATCCACTTGGCCTCACCCTAGCTGAGAAGTCTATTCCTTCTATGGCATTAGAGCCCACTTTTGTGGGATTCTGGTGTATACTGAAGACAAGCTGAAACATCCATCCTCATAGATTGATTGACTACTGGGACATGTGGTCCTTCCATTGGTAGACAATCAGTGTAAGACTGGTAGACAATCAGTGTAATACTAACTGGACCATAGCTTATAGCCATTCTAATAAATCCCCTTTATATAGATACAGACTCATTCTACAAGTTGTGTTCCTCTAGAAAATACTAATACAACACCCTTACTGACTAGTTACTGACAGTAGAATCTACAGTGGAAAAGTACTCTCCAGGATCTATCCCTTACTCATATGTTACTTGCAGTTGAAGCCTCCTTGGAGGAGGTGCTCTCCAGGAAATATCCTTTATGTGAGGAGCTACTCATAGGTGAAACTCTCACAAGACAGACCCCTTCTGGATCTCTCCTTTACTTAGGAGATTATGACAGTAGAGACTGCTAGGAAGAAAGTTATGCACAGTCCCTGTCCCTTACTGGAAAGTTCTTCACACATGGAGCTATCATGAGGAGCTCCGGGTGCTTTCTCTTACTGTGGAGATACTGGGAGTTTAATCCTCCTTGTTCAGGTGCTCTCCATGCCCACTAGCTTACTTAGGAGCTCCTGGAAGTTGAGACTGCCTTGTGAGAGGTGGTTCTCAGACCTCATCCCTTACTGAGGAGTTATTTCCAGTTGAAGATGCCATGCATGAAGCACCATGTCCCTTACTGAGGAGATATTATTAGTGGAATCTGCTATGGAAATGCTCTCCAAATTTCATCTCTGACTGAGGATCTACTAGTATATGAATCCTCCACGGGGAAAGGTGACCTTCACACCCTGTCTTAAGAGTTTCAGTTTCTTGGATAAACACCATGACCAAAATAAGCAAGTGGAGAAAGGGATTTATTTCATCTTATAACTTGTAGACCATTCTCCATGGAAGTCATTACAGAAATTCAAGGCTAGAACCTAGAGGCAAAAACTGAGGCAGGGCCATGGAAGAATGGTGCTTTCTGGCTTTATGTGATTTGCTTTCTTAGCATGCCTTTTTAGTGCACATAGGACTAAGTGCCTAGGGTGGCACCTTCCACAATGACCTGGACCTTCCAACATTAATTTTTAATCAAGAAATGACCCCATATGTTGCCTACAGGTAAATCTTAAGGAGGTACTGTTTTTTAAATTGAGTTCCCTTCTCAGATGACTCAAGCTTGTGTTGATTTAACAAAACACTAGATACTATAGGCCCCATCCTGTCATGTGGAACTTTTTGCAGTAGAAGTTGCCATGGGTGAGGTACCCTTCAGGTACTGGCTGTTATTGGAGAATTGTTAGCAATTAAAATTGCTATCAAATGACTCTCCAGGCACTCTTCCTATCTGATGAGCCTTGGCAATTGATGCTGTCATAAATGAGGTGCTGTACATGACCTGTTTCCTTTGATGAGGGAATGGAGATGAGAGCTGTACCCAGGCTGTGTGAATATACTACTTGGACTGAGCCCAGAGCATCTCTTTCATTGTTCTAACTATCCATAGGCCTATACTTGGAAGCATCGTACCTCCATACTCCATCTAATCTTCTGTAAACCCAAACCTTGGAGGATTCAGCTTCTAGCCTCCATCTGCTAACCTGTGCCTAGAATGTTCCAGTCTCCAAGACTTACTGCTGAATAAGCTCAACCATTCTAGCTCCTTCTGAATTTTGGCTGGATGGTTCAACTCATCTGTTCTTGCCCAAGCTCCTTTCCAAGCTGACTGATTCAGTCTGACTCCTCTCCTGACTTTTGACTGGATTGCTCTGCTTGGCCTCAAACTAACTCTAGCAATCTGTTCTTCTGACTCCTTCTCACTCTCTGGCTTATTCTCTCATCACCTGAATCTGGCTTGTTTTCTCTGCAACATATCTCTGTAAAACCATCCCAGCAAAACTACCACATACACCACTCCCACTACACTATTCCTCCCACTACTCTCCTTTCTGTGATGTTCTCGTGAGAGTTGGGTGTATCCTGTTTCTGATTCATCATGTCAAATTTTTCTCTGAGTCATTCTTTTTTATGCCCCTCAATTAGACATCACTTTCAAACATCCCTGCTTCCTTCTATAAACTAATCTTACTTTCATTGTTTAGGGTTAAAGTCTTATCTATATTCTAGCCAGATCATACTGTAATTCAGGTCACATCTGCAATAGAGCTAGATCATACAGACCTAGAGGGTCGTTAGATGAGATCACTTGCCAGAGCAGCCATGTTGTTAGATTAACTATCCCTTACTGAGTTGCTATTGGCAACTGAAGCTTTGATAGGGAGGTGCTCTCCAGGGCCTACCCCTTACTGAGGAGTTATAGGCATTTGACACTACTGTGGGGGAGGTGCTCAACAAAACTTATTCTTTACTAAGGAGTTAGTGGCAGTTGATGATGCCATGGGGGAGGTGCCCACCAATGCAAGTTGAGGTGGCTATAGGGAAATGTCTTCAAGTTCCATCCCTGAATGAGGAGTTACTAGTATATGAAGCTTCCATCAGGGGAAGTGATCCTCAGGCCTTGTCTTTGGGTTTGTATTTCTTACATAAACACCATGACCCAAATCAACTTGGGGAGGAAAGCATTTTTCCTTCTTTCTTTCTTTCTTTTTTTTTTTTTTTTTGTATCTTACGACATGTAGTCCATTATCCATTAAAGTTAGTACAGGAACTCAGTACAGGAATCTGGAGGCAGATAGAGTAGAGGTTATGGAAGGACATTGCTTACAGGTTTAGCTTTCTTTGCTTTTTCCTTTTCTTTTTATTTTTGTGGTTTACACGTTTTTTCCTTTCATTGAAAATAGATTTTTTTCCTGATTCTGGATTCCTGTCCCTCTACTCCTCACAGTTCCTCCTTACCTTCCCTCCCATCAAGATCCATCACCTTTCTGACTCTCATTAGAAAAAATAGGCTTCTAAGGCATAATAATGAAATAAAAATAAAGAGAAACACATTGTAATAGGTAAAACAAGCAAGCAAAAGTAAAAGAGCTCAAGAAAAGACACAATAAACAGATATAGATTCAGAGATCCATTTGTTCACACACTCAGGAATACCATAAAAACATAAAACCAGAAAGCATAATATGTATGCAAAGGCCCTATAGGGTAAAAATAGAGAAAAATAAATAATAACAATAATAAAAGGGTAAAATAAAAAAAAGAAAACACCATAACATGACGTTATGAGACAAGGAACCTTCAAATATGCTATTATGTTTGTTCAGCCTACCCAATGGAGATATAACTTGAAGTAATAAATAAATGTTAAAAAAGAAAGAATACAAAAAAGAGTAGTTTACTTCCCCAGTAAGTCTCCCTTGGAGAAAACTAAAATTTCATTTGCAAGTGGTTATCAATTGGAGATTGCTGCTGGATTAAGGATAGGAGAAACTGTCCATTTCTTTCAGCTCTGGAGTCCCATATGATACACGCTAGTACAGGCCTTCTACACACTGCCTCAGTCTCTGTAATTTCATATCTGCATCTATCCTGTTGCTTTAGAGGACCTTGTTTCCTTGGTGTCATCCATCCTCTCTAGCTCTTGCACTATTTGCACTATTTTTCTCTTTTCTTCTGAAGGGTTCCCTGAGCCCTGAGGAAAGGGAATTGATGGAGACATCCCAGTTAAGACTGAGTATTCCAGGCATCTCATTCACTGCATATTGTTTGGCTGTGGGTCTCTGTATTTGTTCCAATCTGCTGTGCAAGGAAGATTCTCTGATGATGGTTGAACAAGGCACCGATACATGAATATAGAAGAATGTCATTAGGAGTTATTTTATTTCTATGTTCCTTTATTAGAACAGTAGCATTGGTTTACCCCTAGATCCTTGGGCTACCTAGTCTCAAGTTCTTTGAAACTGTGTGACAAGTACTTTGCCACCCAAGTAGTGTATGGTATGGATTCCATTTAATGGAGTAGACCTTAAGTTAAATCAGTTATTGTTTGGTTACTCCAACAAACTGTATGCTACTGTTGTACTAGCATATCTTGCATTCAAGACATCATGGTAGATCAAAAGATTTCTGGGTGGGCTAGTGTTTATGTTTCCACTTCAGTAGCATGAAAAGTACCTTCTTGTGCCAAGATCACTAGCCTATAGAGGTGAAGGGTGTATGGAGGCACCAAATCAACTTTTCCATGTCCAATTTGTTTTTTAAGTATTGTATTTAGCAATAGGGCCTTGGTGTCAGTTTGTCGAGAGCAACCTATAGTACTGAAAATGGCTTAAATTGTTGGGGAGATTCCCATGGGACTCCTTTTGCCAACAACTCATTTAGATGTAACTCATTCTGAGTACTGGAAACTTCATTTGGTGAAAAGAGATGCCTGGTTGTGACTCTGTCTATTTGGAGATTTTATTTAGATTCCTCTCATGTATGTAGATATTTTTGAATTTTCTAATGTATTATGGGTCCATACAACTCCTCAAATGACCCTTAATTTTAACTATATCTCCCTGTATTCCTTCCCTCATTCCCCTATTCTTTCCCTGTCCCTGCTTGATCCTCCCATTCCTGTCCCCTTCCTTTACCCATTCATAAGTATCTATTTCATTTTCCTTTCCTAGAGAGATCTTTGTGCCCCACCCAATCCTTCACTCAATACCCAGCCTCTATGGTTCTATGGATTATAGTTTGCTTATTATTACATTAACAACTAATATCTGCATATAAAAATGTATAGTATATTTGTTTTTTTGGGTCTGGGATACCTCACTCAGGATAACTTTTTTTTCTAATTCTATCTATTTGCCTGCAAATTTCATGATTTTGTTTTTTTTTTTTTTTTGTGGTTTTTTCGAGACAGGGTTTCTCTGAATATCTCTGGCTGTCCTGGACTCGCTTTGTAGACCAGGCTGGCCTCGAACTCACAAAGATCCGCCTGCCTCTGCCTCCCAAGTGCTGGGATTAAAGGCGTGCGCCACCACCGCCCGGCTTATGATTTTGTTTTTTAAAAGGCTGGGTAATATCCTATTATGTGAATGTATCATAATTTCTTTATTAATCTTTTTCTTGAGGAGCATCTAAGTTGTTTCCAATTTCTGACTATTATGAAGAGAGCAGCAATGGCCATGGTTGAGTGAATGTTTCTGTGGTAGGATAAAGCATCCTTTTGGTATATACCCAAAAGTGGTTTTGCTGGATCTTGATGTAGATTGATTTACATCTTCTTGAGGAGCCACTACACTGATTTACGTAATAGCTATATAAGTTTTCACTCCTACCAGCAATGGATGAGTGTTCCCCCTATTCTACATTTTCACCAGCATGAGTTATCATTTTTTAAATTGATCTTAGCCATTCTGTCCAGTGTAAGATGAAATCTCAAAGTAGTTTTGTTTTGCATTTCCTTGATGGCTAAGTGTCTTATTGCTCTACCTAAGACTTCAATAAATCTGTATTGAATAAGTATGAAATGAAACTCAAAGAAATTCCACCAAAATCAGGAACAAGAAAAAGTTTTCCATTTGCTTCATATCTATTTAATATGGTACTTGTGGAATTTTCTTAATTGGTGTAAATGAGATGGGAAGATATGCCCTGAATGTGGGCAATATCATCTTATGGGCTATGACTTGGACTGAATAAAAATGAGAGATAAAGCTGACCACTAGATTGTATATATATATATATATATATATATATATATATATATATATATATTCAGTGCTCTATATTCTTGCGTTCTCATGTTATTTCAAGTTTCTGTCACTTTGATGCTGTCTTACTTTTCTATTGATGTGCTAAGACAACATGCCAAAGCAATTTCTAGAAGAATGAGCTTATTGGGGCCCACAGTTCGGAGGGTAGTAGAGTGCATGACCATCATAGAGGGAATTGTGGCAGCAGATAGGCAAGCCTGGTGCTGGAGCAGTAGTTGAGAGCTCACATCTTATTCACAACCATGGGACAGAGTGAGAGAGCTAACTAGGAATGATGTGAGCTTTTAAAACCTCAAATCTACTCCCCCACACACAATGACACACTTTTTCAAACAAGGCCACACCTCCTAATCCTTCCCAAATAGTTCTATCAACTGAAGACCAGCTGCTGTGAGTTCATGAATATGATGGCCTTGTCATGCCCAGAAGACAGCAGTTCATAGCCCTCTTCCCTATCATCTAGCTCTTACTTTCTGCTTCCTCCTCTTCTGCAATGTTTCCTAACTCTTGGAAGTGGTGAAATTGATGTCCTATTTAGGGCTAATCACTCAGAAGTCACATGTTCTCAACACTTTTGACCAGACACCAGTCTCCATATTAACTAGCATTTACTACAAAATAAGCTTCTCTGACCAAGGCTGAGAGTATCACTCAGCTATGGGCATAAACATAAATATTTATAGGAAGCAGTTTGACAACATTCTCATTAAGAAAACAAAAGTGTAGAATCATCCCTAAGGCCTACAAGTTCTGCTGCCATGGATCTTTGACTAATCTATAGTACCAGGGAGCCTTGGACATACTCAGAAAACAGTTGGTTACCCCCATAACAGTGATGACACTATTTTCCCAGTGGATACATCTTGCCTGGCAGGTTGGCATTATTTCATGCAAGGTCCACAGCTGAGTAAAATTACTAATGTCTTTTCTCTTCTAGAGGCCTACATTACAATTTCTGACACTTTTATCAGTAAGGAGAAATCTTCAACCTTAGTTCCAGCTTGACTTATGACCTATAATCAAAGTAGGTGGTGTCTTCAACAATAAAGAATTTTGTTTAATAACCTGTGATTTCTAAAATCAACATTATCCACCTATATAGGGTACCTCTGTTGGCTTTTTTTTCTCTGTGTTTGTAGCAGACTTTACTGAAGATTTGAAGAGATGAAGGGGGTTTATATAGAAAAAAATACAAAAACCATAAAGCTGAAGATTAGACATCTATGAATATAAAAAACCCATTATTTCTACTGCCTGGGCTCTGGCTCTCCATGAGGCACATGCCTACCTGTGCCCTTTCCTACTAAGTATATATACAAAAGCCAAGTTCCAGACACTTTTAAAAGAAATTTATTTCAGAGACCAGGTTTCACTGTGTAGTCCAAGCTTGTCTCATTCTCTTACTGTTCTTGGGGGAAGTGGAGATTACAGGTGTGCCAGATGCCTGGCTGGGCATATTGGCTAGGCATATCACTTGATACCAAAGCTCAAGACCTAGTGGTCCTCTGTTGGCTTTGCATAATTATGTTTTTAAATTAGCTTATGAAATAGTGTGTTTCCATGTGATTTCTTCAAAAATCTTAGTTTTGATTAAGCCTTTTCTGACCTGTTTCTATCTCCTGTCTTTTCACTTCATCCTTGTATAAATCTAGTCACCCCTAACACTCTTTCCTTGTACTTTCATATTTCAGGTATTCTACTATTCCATATCCCTTAAGGCTTAGCTCCTTTGCAGCCTCCAGATCTTTGCAGACACTCCATGTTAAACACACAAATCTAAAAGTTCAAAACCATGATCCATTCCTGCAGCTCTGGATTGAAGTAAACTTGCCACTGGAATTAATTATTTGAAGATCTAGAAAAATTTAACAGTGAATCTACCTAGTTTTTTTGTTTTTTTTTTTTTTTTTTTTTTTTTACCAGTGGGAGATTTTTTAAAAAATATTTTACAACTCTTTGAGAATTTCACACATATTTACAATGTGTTTTGATCATATCAAACCTCCATTCCACTTTCAAACTCCTCCCAGATTCTTCCTCAGTCACATTCCCCTTCCAATTTCATGTCCTCTTTTCATAGCCTTCTTTCTGTAAATGTTTATTCATCTATTCTTTGTTTAAATTTCATAGGTCATAGGTATTTAGAAATTCAAACATTCCTTTTAGATTTTCTAGTTTAGTGGAAAATATAGATTAATTTATGTCTTAATGATTTTCTGAATTCCATTGGTGTCCTTTGTGTTGGGCTCCTATTCTATCTCTAATTTTGTTCATTGGATTTTCCTTCCCTTGGGTTCACTTGGCTAAGGGTGAGCTAATCTTTTTCATTTTTTTTTGAAGAAGTCTTTGTTTCATTGATTCTTTGTATTCTCTTTATTTTCATTTCCATTTTATTAATTTTAACTTTTATCTTAATTATTTTTCTCTGTCCAGTGATTTTGGACTGGGCCTGTTTTTGTTTTTGTTTTCAAAGTTTTAAGTTGCATCATCAAGTTCATTATTTTGAGATCCCCTCCTTTTTTAATGTAAACACCTCCCTCTTAAGACTGCCTTCATTGTATCTCAGAAGGTTTTGTCTGATATGAATTAATTTTCTTTCAAATCTAGGAAAGTCTTTATTTACTTCTTGATTTCTTCAATTATAATTCATCATCCCACAGTGGGTTATTTA
>CAJQZJ010037491.1:856514-873234 GCA_907164525.1 Lophiomys imhausi
ACTATCAAGTTGTAATTTTATTCAATTGTGGTTTAAATACAATACAAGGAATTTGTTTTCAATATTCTGTATTTGTTAAGTCTTGATTTGTGTTCAAATATATAATCTAAATTTTCAGGCTGCTGAGAAACATATGTATTCTGTAGTGTTTGAATGATACTCTATAAGTATCTGTTAATAAACTTATTGCCATTTAAGTCAGATTTTTCTCTGCTAATTTTTTTTTTTTTTTTTTTTTTTTGGTTAGGATACTCTGTCAGTTGGTGAATGTGGAGTATGGAAGACATATACTGATATTGTTCTAGTGTTGATCTGTAACTTTATATCTAGTAATATTTATTTTATGAAATTGAATGTACTTTTGTTCAGTGAGTACATGTTTAGAATTATAATGTGTTGTCTTAATGGATTATTTCCTTAATCAGTATGAAGTTGACTTATTCATCTCTTCTAACCAGTTTTGAGTTGAAATCTACAGTATCAGATACTGTAACAGTGACATCTGCTTGTTGCCTCTGCCTATTCATGTGGAATATCATTTCATTCCTTCACTCTAAAGCAGTGTTTGTTCTTTCAGGCTGAGGCTCATTTCTCAAGGACAACAAATATATTCATTTCTCCTCTTAATCCTTTCTGCTTCTCTGTGTCTTTTGGTTGGGGAATTGAGACTATTTTTATTCTGAGTTATTATTGAAAGCTGTGTATTGATTCCTTTCAGTTTTATAAGTTTTGGGATTTAGTTCGGTTTTGTTTTGTTTAGTGGGTTGGTTTTTGTTGTTGTGTTTTGTTTTGTTTGTTTGTTTGTTTTTTCTTTTCTTACAGGGTCTCTCTATATAGCCAGGCTGCCCTTGAACTCACAGAGATCTGTCTGCTTTGCTTCTCAAGGTTTTGTGCTTTCTAATTCCTCTCTTGCTTAACCATTATTCACCCATAGATTATTCTTACCTATGACCTCACAGGTATGCCATCTTTTTGTTCAGCTCGAAGGATTCCTTCAAGTACATTTGTAGAGCTGTCTTCCTGGTTGTAAATTCCATTAGCTTTTTTTTTTATACAGTGGAATTTTAAAAATCTATTATGACAAATAGCTTTGCTAAGTATAGTAGTCTGGGTTGTCACTTGTCTTTCAGAACTTGAAATACATCATTCCAAGCTCCTCTGACTTTTAAATTTTCTGTTGAGAAATCTGGAGCTATTCTGATGGGCCTGATTTGCATGTGACCTTGTGATTCTCTCTTGTTTTTTTTTTTCCCCATGCACTGTGCATGTCCTGCTGTTTTATTATAATGTGATGAGGGGTGTTCTACTCTTGTCTCTGTGGTGTTCTATATATCTCCTGTCTCTTTCACTAATTTTGGGAAATTTTGTACTGTGAGTTTGTTGACAACATTTGCTATACCAGAAAAGCTATTCATATGATTCTTAGACTTTGCATTTTCATTGGGTACTTCATACCTTGAACATCTCATTAATTCTTTATTGATTTTCTTCTGTCTTTGTTGCAATGTTCTGATTTATCCATCCTGACTCCAACCTTAGACATTTTGTCTTCTCCTTGTCCCATTATATTGGTGAGGCTTTCCATGGAATGCTTATTTAGCTTGTGGGGCTTTTCCTTTCCAGTATTTTAGTTTGATTTTTTTTTTGGCATTATTTCCACTTCTTTACTGAATACCTCTTTAATATCTTGCTTTGACTTCCTTATTTCTTTCAGTTTTTTTTTTTTAGTGTTGTTTATGTTCTCTTGGGGTTCACTAATGAGTTTATTTTCTTCTTTGAATATACTATAAACATTCTTTTGAGGTCTTTGGGATTTCATCTAATTCACTCTCACTGGAGCCATTATTGTGGGCTTAGTAATTTTTGGAGGAGTTATGGTCCTTTGGATTTCATGTTTCTTACATTACTGTGTTGAGATATGCTTGTTTGGGCTTGTTTCGTTTTTTGGAGTTTTTATCAACTATGTTCTTTCAGATGAAGTATTTCCAGTGTTCAAATTGGTCTAGGTTGTGGTAGCATGGAGGTACACACATTAAAAGTTATATTCCTGTATAGGAGTTCTGGGTGCCTGTCATAGCTTCTATATTACTAAAAATGGAAACTGCTGAATATAACCATTATGCAAATATTATATTAGCAAATTAACAATAGTGGTCCCTTTAAGTTCAATAATTTTTGGAGTGAGTTTCTGGTAAAACTGCACTAAGTTAGTTAGTGTGCTATCTTAGTTTGCCTTGTCTTGTCTTGGCAGATTGGGGCTGTGTGGGGAAGTGGTGAGTAGTAGGGGCTTCAGCTTCCATTTTAGTGTTCTATGGTGCTGGTGTATGGCAAAGAGGAGGTTGTAAGATTTTGCTTGGTAGGTGCTATGGACCTCAGCTGGTTCCTGAAATCTGCTTCAACTTTCTATGTTCTTGTAGTGTTGGTATGTGAGAGGAAAAAAAAAAAAAACACTTCCATGGCAGTTTGCATGACAGCTGCAAGTGCAACTGGCTTTGTCTGGCTTCTGTGAAGCTTACAGAGACAGCTTGCTGCAGAAATGTACTGACTCACAGTAACTCCTACCTGCTTTCCCGTAGGAGGTGCCAATCAGTTGAAGTATGTTTTCTTCTGATTTCATCGAATAGATTTATTGTGTCCTTAATATTTATTTCATTTTTTTACATAGACCAGTGAAACAGATATTTCATCATTTTTTACTGTCCCAAAGCTTGCTTCATTTGTTTGTTTGTTTCTGTCTTTTTTCTTTCTTGCTTAAAACAAACAAACAAACAACTAGATCTTGTTATTTAGCACTGACTGGCTTGGTAATTGCTCTATACCTGTCGAGAGCGCGGTTTGGTCATCCAAATCCCGACCCCTCCTTCTCTATGGAAGGGAGTCGTGTGACCAGGTGACGGCACTCGCCACCCAATAGGGTCAAATGGAATACACTTAGGCAATGCTGATCTTTATAATATTTATTATACTAAATAGTAATCACAACTTATGCTAAATGAAATATCTCTACTTCTACAGGATCAGGATAAGCTGCATCAATCAAACAGAAACACTTAATGGTTATTAAAGCTAGAATAACTAATATTACAATATATAACCACCACATCCTATATTAATATTAATATTCCCACATCACACATCATACGACCTGTCCGAAGACCTTGGCTCTCCTGTTCCCCTGCGTCGATGTTCAGGGCAAAGCCCCAGTTCTAGTCTCAGTTCAAGGCCTGAGTGAATGGGCAAGGGATAGAGAGAGAGGTCTCAGCACAAGGTCTGAGGAAGGGGCATAGACCTAAGATAGAGACAGAGGCAGGACGTCAGTGACAAGACTGATCGCCACTTACTGCTTGTCTCCTTTGGTTTCTTATACTTTCATCTCAGCTTAATTAACATAGCTCTATGTCACCCGCATATGGCGGCACTTACTAGCTTCTTATCTGGCTCCTACAGCTGGGCCTCAGCTGGGCTGTGGCTGACAGCTTCTTACGGGCTCCTTACGCATAGGGGGGCACTCACTATCTTCTTATCTAGCTCCTACAGCTGGGCCTCAGCTGGGCTGTGGCTGACAGCTTATTGCAGCTAAACGAGAAGCTATTACTTATAATCCAATACTTAAATTACTTAATCCAATACTTAAATTACTTACTAAACTTCCTGCAGCCATTCTTTATGGCTGCTTACAGGCTCCTTACAATACCCCAAGCTGGCCACCACTTCATGGCAATGCTCCTGCCTCAGCCTCCTGCTTGTTGAGATTATAGGCATGCATCACCTGGCCCAACTTTCTTTATTTTGTTTTTTTCTTCTTGTTGTCTAAATGTGATGTTTTCAAAAGACCTCTCTTTAAGCTCTCACATTTTTCTTCCACTTTACCTAGTCTTTTCTTGACATATCAGGAACCCACACTGTGGAAGAAGAGAACTGACTTTCACGGGTTAAAATTTAAATTTTAAAGTAAAAATTTAAAGTAAATTTTAAATTTTACTTTTTAGCTATTTTTAAAATTTTAAATTTAAAATTTTAAAGAAATTTTAAAAATAAAATTTCTTTTGGGCTATTGATTTCTAGGATTCACATTTGGTTCTTTTTTCAAAATATTTATCCCTTCACTAAATTTCTTATTAATATCCAATATTGTGTATTTTCTTCAGTGCATTTCATTGAGATTTTTAAAAATAATTCTTTTGAATTTGTCTTCAGTCATTTCGTCCATTTTGACATATTTGGGATTTATTATTAGAAATTTATGGCTTGTTTTGAGACAGATTTTCTCTGTGTAGTCCTGGCTGTCCTGGAACTTGCTCTGTAGATCAGACTGGCTGATCTCAAACACACAGAGATCTACCTGCTTCGGCCTCCCAAGTGCTGCAAAATTTATGATTTTTAGTGGTTGTCATATTGCTGTATCCTATCATATTTCTTGTGTTCCTATGTTGACACTTGTGTATCTGGTAGAACGGATATCCCTATAATTTTTGTGGAATGATCTTTCTGGTAAGTAGCTTTTTTTTGAAGTTGTGTCTTGTAGTATCAGTGTTTTAGTCCTTGTTGAATTTATATTTGGATGGGCACTGCACTGCATTCCCTTGTAGTTTTAAATATTTTACATATATTTATTCTCTGTGTGGATGTGTGTGGGTGCTTGCCTGATCCAGTAACACAGGGATATCAGAAGACAACTCGTGAGCTTAAGTCATCAGGCTTGGTGGGAAGTCCTTGCCTCTACAGAGCCATCGCACTGGTCCCTCTCTCTGTTCCTTGGCTATGATTATTGAATTGGGAACAGTACATGTACATGTAGTATCAGTTTTGGAAAGAACTGTTGACCCTGCAGGTCACATGAGAGGGGACACTAGCAACTGTGCTAGGTATGGCACATACAGTAGACTGTGCCAGTTGCAGCATTCACAGCTATACCTACAATGGGAGTGGTGGCATCTATCAGATAATGGAGATTGCGTAATACATACTGATTTCGGCTGTGTTGTTGGAAAAAAGTCTTAGTATCACATGCTCTACTGACTGGGTGGGACCTGAACACTGACATATTCTCTGTCTAGACACTGGTGAAGACTGTTTCCTCAGTGTGAAACGTGGTGGCAGGAATCAGAGCAGTCTTTATGTGGGGCTCAAACCCAGTCTTGCCAGCAGTGTGTGATGAGAAAAGGAGCAGAATGAACCAACTTTGGGATGACATAGGTGAAAACAGTAAGTGCCACATTCTTCTCTCTGCTATTATGAATGGATATACCTTCCCAGGACAGTGTTTCACATACTTCCTCTACCATCCAAATGATTTTTAGAGTTTTTTTTTTTTTTTTAAGCTTCCCAATACCAACAGTAATGAAGGGAGTGGGTCACACCTGAGCTGGGAAAATTAAACCTAGCTGAAGTGCTTGAGGGAAATAGGGAGAGCTGAAGGTGGCTGACAACAGGCAAAGTTTACCCCTTGACCTTCATAGCTGCAGCCCCAGGGTGGGGCAGGGCAACAGGTAAAGTGGAGGCCTTGCTCTATACAGCCTCAGCATGCCTGTGGGTAGGAGAGAAGGTGGTAACAAAGAATTTTTTCCTTGATAGTGTGACAGGCACTTAAGTCCAGTGGTGGGGAGAAGGGATGATGGGTATTAGGTGGGTAACTGCCTTGGACATGGAGTGACACTGCACTTGACTGCCCATGCCCCTAGACTCTAGTGACTGAAGTGCTCTAAGTTCCCAATTGTCTCATAACACCCCCCCCCCCCCCAAACCGTGCTGCTTTCTCAAGCAGCTTGTGTCACTTGCTGTCCTGAATCAATTTTTGTTTGTGAGGCAGCTACCTACTGAGTCAGTACAGCGGAATGTTTATTGGATCTCAGAGATTGGAATATGCAGGGCTCTCTGCCACATAGCACAATTCAAATTCAAACGAAAGAGCCTTTATCAAGCAGATTTCTGGATACAACCCTTTGAGGGTTTGGTCAGAGATGTAAATTCCTTTCCTTAAGCCTGGCTACTGAGAATATTTCAGGTTGTTTATTCGTGCTACAAGACTGTGGCAGTTGCACAACTTTTTAATGGTTACAATTGTGCATATTCATACTAGGATTTTACATTCGTAGTGCCAAGATATTTTACTTCCTTTACTGTGCTGTAGTCTCAATTGTTTCAAGTCTCCATTCTCCTGTCAATTTCCAGTGTTGTCCCAGGATCACTCACCTCAACTTGCACTATTCCTTTCTTCTATTGCTTTGCCTCTTTGTGGATAAGCTGACAAGGGCTGGTTACCCTAATTGACCCATCTCACTATCCATCAAATGTTCTTAAAATCAGTTCAGGAACAGATGGCAAAAACCTTGAACTATCCATATCCTAGCAATTCTAAACATGGAATATATCCTAAGAAAATACTGAGAGGTTAAGCTAAAACTCACAATTTCATGTTCATTTAAGCACTGTAAAACTGGTAGGTATTGAAGTAAGTATGCATGGTTACTAAGGAAATGATGTCTAATCACTGCACATTGTATTTAAAGATTTTTAAAAAATATTCATTTATTACTTCAGGTTATATCTCCATCACAGTGCCCTCTTTCCACCCCTCCCAGTCCCGCCCTCCCACCCTCTATGCCCTATCCTTTACATCCCATTCCTCTGGAGTAGAGTGTCCCTACATAACAGTCCCCCACCCCAGTTCAGCAGTTATATGAGAGCCAAGAGCCTCCTCATACACTGGGGGCCTACAAGGAAGTACCACCAGGAAAAAGTGTCTCATTGACAGGAAACAAAGTCTATGTTTCTCTTCTCTTTGGTGTATTGATTGTAGTTAGTTATACTGTACTATATAGCTAAAATCCGATTATAAGAGAATAGATGCCATGTGCAACCTTCTGAGTCTGGCTTAACTGACTCAGGATAAGCTTCTCTACTTCCATCCATTTGGCTGCAAATTGCACGATTTTGTTGTTTCTGATGGCTGAGTAGTATTCCATTGTGTAGATGTACCACAGTTTTTTTTTTTTAATCCATTGTCGAGAGCGCGGTTTGGTCATCCAAATCCCGACACCTCCTTCTCTATGGAAGGGAGTCGTGTGACCAGGTGACGGCACTCGCCACCCAATAGGGTCAAATGGAATACACTTAGGCAATGCTGGTCTTTATAATATTTATTATACTAAATAGTAATTACAACTTATACTAAATGAAATATCTCTACTTCTACAGGATCAGGATAAGCTGCATCAATCAAACAGAAACACTTAATGGTCATTAAAGCTAGAATAACTAATATTACAATATATAATCACCACATCCTACATTTATATTAATATTCCCACATCACACATTATACGACCTGTCCGTCACTCCAGCTCCTCTCTGGCTAGTCACGAACCTGGAACCACTTAAGGGTGAAAGCTTATGGTCTCAGTTCAATGCCTGAGGATAGAGCAAGAGTCTCAGTCCAAGGCCTGAGGATAGAAGCAAGCAAGGCAGAGGCGGACGCCAGTGTAAACTGAGCGACCCTGACTGCTTGTCTGCTCTGGCTTTTTATACTTTTCTTTCATTCTAATTAGCATATCACCCGCATATGGCGGCACTCTTCTACGTCATCCACATATGGTGGCACTCCTTATCTACTTATCTTTCTCCTACAGCTGGTCTCAGCTTGGGCTGAGGCTGTCAGCTTATTGCAGCTAAACGAGAAGCTACTACTTATAATCCAATACTTAAATTACTTTACTAAACTCCCTGCAGCCATTCTTTATGGCTGCTTACAGGCTCCTTACATCCATTCCTCAGTTGAGGGACATCTAGGTTGTTTCCAGTTTCTAGCTATTACAAATAAGGCTGCTATGAACATAGATGGGGCTATGTCACTGCGATTTGGTGAGGAATCTGGGTGGATACCCAGAAGTAGTATGGCTGGGTCTTGAGGTAGAGCTATTTTGAGTTCTCTAAGATATTGCCAGACTAATTTCCATAGTGGTTGTACAAGCTTGAACTCCCACCAGCAATGGAGGAGTGTTCCCCTTTCTCCACAACCTCGCCAGCATGTGCTGTCATTTGAGTTTTTGATCTTAGCCATTCTGACAGGTGTGAGATGGAATCTCAGAGTCATCCTGAGTTGCATTTCTCTGATGATTAAGGATGCTGAGCATTTCCTCAAGTGTCTCTTAGCCATTAGGGATTCCTCCTTTGTGAATTCTCTGTTTAGCTCTGTTCCCCATTTTTTGATTGGGGTGTTTAGTTTCTTGGCATTTAATTTCTTGAGTTCTTTGCAAATTTTGGATATTAGCCCTCTGTCAGATGTGGGGTTGGTGAAGATTTTTTCCCAAACTGTAGGCTGCCGTTTTGTTCGAATGACAGTGTCTTTTGCCTTACAGAAGCTTTTCAATTTCATGAGGTCCCATTTAATGATTGTTGGTCTTAGATCCTGAGCTGTTGGTGTTCTGTTCAGGAAGTTGTCACCTGTGCCAATGAGTTCGAGGGTTTTCCCCACTTTCTCTTCTAATAGATTTAGTGTGTCCGGCCTTATGTTAAGGTCTTTGATCCACTTGGACTTAAGTTTTGTACAAGGTGATAAGTATGTGTCTAATTTCATTCTTTTTCATGTCGATATCCAGTTGGTCCAGCACCATTTGTTGAAGATGCTGTCCTTTTTCCATGTATGGGTTTGGATTCTTTATCAAAAATTAAGTGATCATAGGTGTGTGGGTTCATTTCTGGATCTTCAATTCGATTCCATAGATGAACTGGTCTGTTTCTATACCAGTACCATGCTGTTTTTACAACTATTGCTCTGTAGTACAGCTTGAAATCTGGGATGGTGATGCCTCCAGATGTTTTGCTTTGTTTTGTTTTTTTATTGTACAGGATTGATTTAGATATTCTGGTTCTTTTGTTATTCCATATGAAGTTGAGAATTGCTTTTTCCAGGTCTATAAAGAATTGTGATGGTATTTTGATAAGAATTGCATTGAATCTGTATATTTCTTTTGGCAGGATGGCCATTTTATTATGCTGATCCTACCTATCCATGAGCATGGGAGGTCATTCTATCTTCTGATGTCCTCTTCAATTTCTTTCTTCAAGGACTTAAAGTTCTTGTCATACAGATCTTTCACTTGTTTGGTTAGAGTTACCCCCAGGTATTTTATATTGTTTGTGGCTATTGTAAAGGGTGTTCTTTCTCAGCCCATTTATTTATTTATTTATGTATTTTGTATAAAGAAGGGCTTCTGATTTTTTGGAATTAATTTTGTATCCAGCCACCTTGCTGAAGGTGTTTATCAGCTGTAAGAGTTCTCTGGTAGAATTTTTGGGGTCACTTATGTATACTATCATATCATCTATAAATAGGGATAATTTGACTTCTTCATTTCCAATTTGTATCCCCTTGATCTCCTTTAGCTGTCTTATTGCTCTAGCAAGAACTTCAAGTACTATGTTGAAGAGATATGGTGAAATTGGACATCCTTGCCTTGTCCCTGAGTTTAGATGAAATTATATTTAAAGATTTTTAAACACACGCTCAAATGCTTGTTAAGTGTTGGAATTTAACATATGAATTATAGGACACAGATTTAGAAAACATACAAACATATACAGTACATATATATCTAACAGAGACTAAGAACATAAGAGAAGAGCAGAGATACTGGAAAACTCCACTGAGGCCCACAATGGTAAACTTTGGGTGATATTTCCAGAAATATTTTAATATTCTAATTAATACTTAGTACTCTAGAATCCATCACCCACTTTACAGATGCTAAGATTTTGCCATATTTGTTTGACCTTCTTTTCACTTCCTTCCTCTCTCCCTTCCTCCCTTCTTTCCCTTCCCTTCCATCCTTTCTTTTCTTTTATCTCCCTCCCTCCCTTCTTTTTTTCTCTCTCTTTCTCTCTCTTTCTTTCTTTCTTTCTTTCTTTCTTGTCATTCCTCAGAAGTTGTCTACCTTAGGTTTGAGAGAAGGTCTCTCACTGGGACCCTGGGCTGGCCAGTGAGCTCCAGGTGTTGGATATAGTCTGCTGCTGCTGCATTGAGATTACAAGTGAAGGCCGCTACTCTTATATTTTTATGTGAGTGTTAAGGAATGAACTCATGTCCTCATGATTGTGCAGGAGACTCTGTTCCATCTTTTTTTTTTTTTAGCCCTGACTATCCTGGACTTGCTTTGTAGATGAGGGTGGCCTCAAACTCACAGAGATCCACCTGTCTCTGTCTCCCAAGTGCTGGTATTAAATATGTGTGCCCTCACCACCCAGCTAATCATTTTTTTAAAATATAAATATTCAATTGAAGAACTTTGCCCTGAATTTACTTCAATATACTAATCATAGAGATAGCCATTATGAACTGGTATGTTGTTTTCAGATTTATATTTCAGTTGTACAATAACTATATGCACCCATTCTTCTTTGTACACACGTCAGTCTTTGTCTAGAACATGAACTAACAAGCAGTATTGTTAGGTTGTAGAACAGGCATAGTTTCAGGTTTAAAAGACACTTCCCAAGCATTGGTTTAACTCTACTCCAGGCCACAGTATTTGAGAGAAACTATTTGTCTACATCTTTTTTGTCAATTTGTGGGATATGAAATACATTTTCTTTAAATTTGTGTTTCTCTTACTATTAGAAAACCTAAACATCTTTTTGTGCTCATTTATCATTTCATATTCCTCTTCAATTAATTATTTGCCTGTACTCTTTACCCAAATTTTAACTGTTTTTTAAAGCAAATGTGCAAGCTTATTAAGTATTCTTGATCACCATGGTGGTTCATAAAAGTTGTGTCTTCTAATTTTACCTTGCTTTTGAATAATTTTATTATATTGATTTTTTTATTTATTCAGTCGGAGTGTGTGATGTGTGCGTGCATGTGTTTGTATGTATGTGTGTATATATGTAGGTCTTTGTATGTATGTGTATATGTATGTATGTCTTTCTGTGTGTGCGGGCACATGTGAGTGTGCACATGCTATCATGTGCCTTGTGGAAGAGAATAATTTATGGGCATACATTTTTTCTTTCTATCACATGTGACCTGGGGATTGAACTCAGATCTTCAGGGTTTCTGACTACTCATTAAACCATCTCACCAGTTTTCATATATGTTTTTTACTTGGTTGTTTCATTTGAGACAGGATATCACGATGTAGCCTTGGCTGGCATGGAGTTGTGTAGGCTAGGCTGGTCTGGAACTCACAAAGATTAACAGGCCTCCTGAGTGCTGAGATTAAAAATATGTGCCACTATGCCTGGCTCTCTAAATTTGCTTTTATCTACAAAATTATTAAAATGATTACACTGTCAAAATCTTCATTATTCACTTTAAGATATCAGCTTCATATTTTTGTATAATAAACCCAGTGACACTCCTAAGTAATAAAAGTTATTCTATTTTTTCTATCTGAAAATTTTTATTTTTTCACTTAGATTTTTAAATCTACCTGGTGTTGATATTTTGCTACCATTTTTTATTTCCAATTTTATTTTCTTTGTACAAATTCAATTGTTCCAACTCAATTCAGTAGAAGATTTTTACTCTCTTCCTTAATTTTAATGTCATTTCCATTATTTCCAAATATGTATTCCAAAGTTGCAATACATATTTAACTATATTAGTAGGCTTCATTCAGCCTCATTAGTATAATCATTCCTTTGGACAACATCATGCTGTTTTAAGTATGTCTATAAGATGCTTATATGTTATACTTTATATTCAAGTACAAATATATAACTATTTCCCCCTTAATTTCCCTCTTAGGTCACCAATGAAAAATTGTTTCCATTTGCTTTTTCATTTTATAAATTTTTATTTTAAATAATATAAATTTCTTAAAAACTTAAGGATTTGATTCATTTTTTAGTCTCTGAAATCAGCTATTATATCTCTTTCATATTATTCTACTGCTGCTTTGTGTTCAAAAATTTTTATGAATCAAATTAGTCCTTTACCAAATGAGATATTTATAATCTAACAAAATTTAAGTAAACCTATCATTTTAGAATAGATATATATTTGCAAAGATATTACAAAAACAGTGAAGACAATTGTAATACATTCCACACTCAAATTACACTAAGCAAAAACCAAAGAATAGGAGAGTGAATCTATCTCAGTAAGCACCTTCATAGGAAAGGATTTGAACATACTACACTCAAAATTAAAAGAAACAAATTTAAGTTCAGTCTAACACTTTTATCTATTTATTTTCATTATTAAATTTTATCTATTTTTCATGTTTTTATTAAATCATTTTTAAAATTTTTCATATATATACTATTTTCGCACCAGTTCTCCTCATCTCCCATGTATCCTTTCCCATATCTCCTGCTCCCTCTCATATTCATGGACTACTTTTGTTTGCTATTGTTACATATACTTATATAAATGCAAACTGCTGCACATATGGTTTTCTTCAGGGTTGACCACTTGGTACTACATAACTAATGAGGGGACTTATTCTTGAGAGAGACTTAATTCTCTATCTTTCAGCTGTTTTTAATTGACTGTAGCTTGTAATCTATGGGTAGGATCCTTGTACAATTTACCCCCAACCATGTTGGCAGATCACCAGCTGTTGTTTTGTTTAGGGAGCCATATTGCTTAGTTTTGCCAGTATAGTTTTCCTCTTGTATGTATAAGATCCAATTTCATTGCACACATCCTGATGCTCTGGCTCTTGCAATTTTTCTTGCCCCCCTTCTACAATGTTCATTGAGCTTAATGTGCAGGATTTGTCTAGTAGTTTTATCAGGTGAGGGGACAAAAAAGAACAGAAAGTAAGAAATAGATAAAAGAGATTATAAATTCAGCTTCACAACAAAATGAAGCTCTGGAAAATTGATTATACTCATATTACTTTCCTTGAGACATGAGGGTTGGATTTTGTAGCTCTGTGTGAATCATTTGCTACATCTAACCCTAAGCATGATTGGTGTGTAATGTCCTGGAATTAAGGTTCAGATAAAGACAATTCATCGAGGTGGTGGCGTCTGTCAGCAGCTACTAGATAATATTGCAGCCAAAAATAGATACAGTGGACCGATAGAAGGAGATCTCATCTGAGTACTTTCATCATTCACTACAGTTCCAGCAATGCCCATTGCTTTGCAGCTTGGTTTTATGTCAACATGGCTTTATCTACTCCACATTAGCATTTCCTGAAGCAATTGCAAACATTCAGTGTCGTTGTGTTTTTAAAGAAACATGGCAGTATTCCTAATCTGAAATCTATCTTAATGAGCAAATTAAGTCTGATAATATTTGGTAAGAATGCAATCTAGTTGGACTTATACAATAATTCTCTAGATTTGCCATGTTTTATAAACATTTCATTCATTTATAAACATATCATTGGTAGAAATGTTGATCAACCACAAAATATAATTAGACACCCTCATAGGAAAAGAATAGTCCATAGTATTTATCCATATTTTTGCTTGCTGAACTTTTTCTTCCTTTTTGATAGTCCACGTTCATTTCCTAGTTTCCTTCTTGTTTTCAGAGCTTGTTTCACTCATTATTTCCAATAAATTTCTGACAAAAGTTGTTTTTCCTTTCAGCAGAAGCCTGTTTTTCCTTCTTTATCCTTGAAGCTTACTTTTGATGAATATATAACTGTGAATTTAAAGCAAGCAAGCAAGCAAGCAAACAACAACAACAACAAAAATACCAAGAAAACAAGCAAGCAAGCAAATGAACAAAATCATGGGGGCACCTCTTTTTGTCCTTCATAGATGAGAAATTGTCATTCCAATGTTTTCCAATTAAAATAATTTTCCCCAAAACTTATATGTACACTGGTACATCTGTATTTTTTTAAGTTTATTCTCTTTGGGGTCTACTGAAATTTAAAAAATAGTACAAAAATTAACTGTGACAATTTCATATATGCACAACAATTCTTTGATTATATTCACCTCCTTATTACCACCTTTTATCCCTTTACTTCCTACCTGTAGTCCCCTCCCTTTCTGTAAGAGTCTTCCTTATACATATCACTGTAATTTTTTTCCCTAGATTCCATATATGGAAAATCAGGGCAATCCTTAACTTTCTGAGACTAGCTTACTTGGCTCAACTTGATGGTCTGCAGATACACATTTATTTATTTTTTTTTAAAAATGAGTTCAGCCTTTATGAGGAAGTAATACTCCATCGTGTATTTGTCTGTATATGTATGTGCATCACACTTTCTTCATTCCTTCATCTTTTAAGGTTTTCCTAAGATTATTCTATACCTAGGATGTCATAGATTCTCTGGAGTTCTTGAATACATAACTTTATGCTTTGGAGAGAGCTCTGAGAAACTTGCATACTTAATTTCCTTGAGTGCTTTTTCACTCCCAACATTTTGTCTCCTATAGCTCCAGTGACACAACAAATAGTTCACTCTCTCATTATACTTTTGAAAGTACTGAATTCTCATCTTTATTAATTAATTTTTTTCTTTTACTTCTGAATTCTGAGTCTGTGTCTGTGCAGCTGTTCATATTGTCCAGAAGAGGGCATTGGATCCCCTGAAACTGGAGTTACATATGGTTGTGAACAACCTGACATAGATGTTGAAAATTAAGCATGTATCTTCTGAATGAGCACTACACACTCTTAACTGCTGAACCATCTTTCTAGCCCCTTAATTCTTTTTTCTGACTAGAAGTAATTTTTATTTTTTAATTGGAAATTTATTTTTCATATAGTATATTCTGATTATGGTGTCTCCTCCCCAAGCTCCTCCTAAATCGTCCCCACTACCCTACCCCCCCAAATCTATACCCTTTATCTCTCTTTCTCACTAGAATATAAACAGGCATCTAAAAATTAATAATAACAGATCTCTTACACACAGGAATACTGTAGAAACACAAAACCAGAAACCATAATATGTATGCAAAGGATCTGTAAGTTTAAAAAAAATAAGATTAAGCACTATGAGATGAAGAATGCTTCCAAAAATTCCGTTGAATTTGTATTGTGTTAGCTGTCTACTGCTGAGCATGTGGTTTGGCCTTAAGTGCAGTTTGTATAACCAGTGAGACTCTATTGAAGAAAACTAATTTTTCCTTTGTGAGTGAGTATCAATTGGAGATATCTTCTGTCTTAGGCATGGCAACTCATGTCTTCTTTCTCTCTTAGCACTGGGCCCCCAGATGACTTGTATCTGTGTAGGCCATGAGCATGCTTTCACAGTCTCTTTGAGTTCATATATGTGTCATTCCTCTTGTGTCTAGAAGGCCTTGTTTCTTTGATGTCTTTGTTCTCTCTTGTCTGTTATAATATAGCCCCTCAATTCTTCATTGTGTTATTTAGATTATATCACTTCAGCTAATGGGAATAAGTTTCTTTTTCAAAAATGTATGATTAGTCAGCATTTCCAGTCATGTTTGGCAAAAGCAGAGGGAATAGAGAAATACATCATGTGTCTACTATTTCTTCTTAGGTATGAAACTCCCAGATATGTTTATAGTACTTTCAAAATATTTCACACAATATTCCTAATAACCTTTACTGATATATCATCCATTTCTTTGCTTCAATTTTAGTTCATTATTATAATATGTCTCATGTTTGCAATGTCAGGTTCCTTTAGGGTTTGTCTGAAAATGTCTTTAGTCATATTTGCACTTGAATACTTATCTGTGTATAAGAATCCTAGCTGAGTAGTTATTTTTCTTTTAGCTGTTAGATGATAGATAAATAGTTGCTTTTATTCTGTATTATTTTTAACTTTTATTGTATTTATTCTGCATGTATATATGTAGGCACACATATGCCATCATGCTCATGCAAAGGACAATTTATGGGATTCTGCTCTTTCTTTACATCACATAGGTTCCAGGCATCCAAACTGAACTATCTCACTGGTCCTCATCTTTTATTACTGATTCAAACTACATTGTTAATATGGTTCTCATATCATCAGTGTTCATCATGCCCTCTCTGATTTTCCTTTGCCTTTGATATCTGGTAGTTTTCTTACCTTCTTTTTGCAGATGAATTTAATTTTACTCATTTTGATTTTATCTTTGCTCTTGCAATCTGAGTACTTGCATCTTCCCTTAAATTGTAGAAAATCAAACTCTACAATATTTTTTCTTTTCAGTTTTGTAACTTCAGAAGGAATGATTACTATGTGCAGTAATAGCCTCTCTCATTCAGCATTCCATCTTTTAATATCTCCTTAATATTCTATATATTAACCATATATCGATTGGGTTTTTAATTTAGTGTCTTTTTATTATTGAAAGATTCGTGGAATACATTTTAAATTAAAATTACTATGTATATTTAGAATCTCCTAATTGTAAGTTACATATGTATGTATGATCTACATTCTATGGTTATTACTTGAGCACATGTATACTGTTTAGTTGCTGTTTGCTTTCTCCCTTCCTTTTGTTTGATCTTTTCTTTTTCCTCTTGGAAGTCTCTGGTATTCTGTTTTGTAAGGTTGTCCCTACAGAATGTGTTCTGTACAGAATTTTGCTAAATGCAGCTGGGATTTAAATCACCAGGAAAGAGATTTCAATATTAGTTTTACTTTGTATGTGTTCACCCTATATGTAATAAAAATTCAAACTTTATTAGGGCAATTTAATAAGATAGAGGCTTTCACTTCACATTGTAGAGATTTTTGTTTCTTTTCCACTAAGTAAGCAGCCACAAACATTTCCTTGAAGTTTCCCTGGGCACCCCATCCACCCATCCTCCCTATGATCTTGCAACACATTCATG
>CAJQZJ010037491.1:963234-994406 GCA_907164525.1 Lophiomys imhausi
ACTTACATGCGTACATAAAAGTACATACACACTTGCATGTATGCATGCTAGAGAGATAGATATAATGATAAACCACATACTAAAATCATGGTGTTTTTTTACTTCACACCCAAACTGAGCATAGTTTATTATCCCCAATTAAGGCATAAAGATCGGACTTCCAAACTAAGTATTATACAAGCACACACAAATCATTAAATTTTCTGCTAAATATCTATTCAGTATACATAGATTTAATTAGTAACTAGGCATTATAGAAGTAGATGTTAAATTATTACCAGTATTTAAAGTATATTTAGTTGGTCAGTGGTGTTTATCCTTAACCTGCCATTATAAATAATCATACACAGACACCTGATGGATATTAACAAGCCTTAGCCTGGATTGTGAACTCTTAGCCCATCTACGCTAGTTTTTAATGCTATTCCCCAGATAACATAGCATAACATATACATATGATCCCTTGGACTGTTATTTCTCCATGTTATGTTTATGTGCCAGGTCATATGGAATGATATTCTTTTATCTAACCCATGGCATGTCTTATCCATCCTCTTGCTTGGATTCTTCTTCCCATGATCCTTTCTGCTCCCAAATCCTGCTAACCTTTGTCCTGCCTAACTCTCTTCTACCCAATCATAGGTCTCAGCATTTTTTTCAACCAATCAACTCCAGGTTAGGTAGAGCAAGGTTCATACAACAAAGGGTGGCAACCTGATTCTGGGGTCAGTAATTAGCAACAAAATGTAAGCAGCTTTCAGGTTACCCCAACAATTTCCCCTTTTTGTCTAGTGAAAGGGGTATGTTTTAAAACAATATGCAGTAAGAACTAATATGTAACAATCAGTAAAACCATATATAAAAGTTACATACATAATGTTTAGCCTATTTGTATCTAGATATCTTGAAGGAAAAAACTTAACTATCTTGGTGTGTCTAAAGTTCTAAACCTAAATATTTTCTTTTTTTTCCCTATATTTAAAACCCAAAGATTTTTTTTTTTTTTTTTTTTTTTTTTTAGTTTTTCGAGACTGGATTTCTCTGGGTTTCCTCGGCTATTCTGGACCCATTGTGTAAACCAGGCTGGCCAGGAACTCACAGAGATCCACCTACTTCTGCTCCCTGAGTGCTGGGATTAGTGGTGTGTTCCACCACGCCCAGCGAACCTAAAGATTTTAATTAGATTCAAAAATATCATTGTTAAATATTAAACAACTTAAGCTCAATTTGAAAATTTCTATCTATTATATATTCAACCCCATCAAAGACTTTACAAGAGGGAAGTTATTAGAGTGAGTTTGAAATGCAGGAAAGCAGTGTCCAGAGTAGAAACATGGAAGTTTGCTACCTTGACAGTCCCAAATATCTGTCCATATCATTGGAGCATCGTCTTCAGTCTTCGGGACAAACGTATCTTATAGACTTAATTGGGCAGCAAGAGATAAGAAGGATTTTCCAATTCTGTCTCTGAAGAATCAGGCCATAGACTTACCTGCTTTTAAGCTCTGGTCCATCTTTGAACTGTATATAGTATTTTCAGAGAACAGGGGACAGTAGGAATTATCTCCTGATAGAGATTTTTTGATGCTCATCATCTCCTTCCAAATCAAATGGGAGGTGTCCGGAGCTGACTATCTCAAGTCAAAGATTTTTTTAAATAATAAAAACATCCTTAAATGGCATTTTCTGTATGATTTTGAGGGTTATAAAGACATTATTTATTTATAAATTTATCTATCTATTTAATGTTTGAACCGGCAAACTATAAATTTTTAAACATTTACTATCTGTTTAACCAGTAAACATATTTTTGATAAATTAAAACTAGAATTTGGCATGAAGATAAGCCTGACTGCCCAAACATCTACCAATATTGCCCAGTCTCCTAAAATAGATTGCAATAGAAGCTATTCAGTTTCATGAGGTCCCATTAATGATTGATTGTTGGTCTTAGAGCCTGAGTTGTTGGCATTCTATTCAAGAAGTTGTCACATGTGTCAATGAGTTCAAAGGTTTTCCCTACTATCTCTTTTAAAAGATTTAGTGTGTCAGGCATTATATTAAGGTCTTTGATCGACTTGGACTTAAGTTTTGTGCAAGGTGATAAGTATGAGTCTAATTTCATTCTTTTACATGTCAACATCCAGTTGGACCAGCACCATTTGTTGAAGATGCTGTCCTTTTTCCATGTATGGGTTTTGATTCTTTCTCAAAAATTAAGTGACCATAGGTGTGTGGGTTCGTTTCTGTGTCTTCAGTTCAATTCCATTGATCCACTGATCTGTTTCTATATATATGCTGTTTTTATTTCTATTGCTCTGTAGTACAGCTTGAAATCTGGGATGGTGATGCCTCCAGATATGTGTATTTTTTATTGTAGAGGACTGATTAAGCTATTCTGGGAATTTTGTTGTCTCATATGTAGTTGAGAATTGCTTTTTCCAGGTCGATAAAGAATTGTGGTAGTATGTTGATAGGAATTGCACTGAATATGTGTATTGCTTTTGTTAAGATGGCCATTTTTATTACGTTGATCCTACCTACCCATGAGCATGGGAGATCTTTCCATCTTCTGATGGCCTCTTCAATTTCCTTCTTCAAGGACTTTAAGTTCTGATCATACAGGTCTTTCACTTGCTTGGTTAGAGGTACCCCCAGGTATTTTATATTATTTGTGGCTATTGTGAAAGGTGTTATTTCCCTAATTTCTTTCTCAGCCCATTTATTTTTTGTTTAAAGATTGGCTTCTGATTTTTTTGAATTAATTTTGTATCTAGAAATTAAATGCCAAGAAATAAAATAATCCAATCAAAAAATGAGGAACAGTGCTAAACATAGAATTCACAAAGGAGGAATATGTAATAGCTGAGAGACACTTGAAGAAATGCTCATCATCCTTAGTCATCAGAGAAATGCAACTTAAGACAACTCTGAGATTCTATCTCACACCTGTCAGAATGGGTAAGATCAAAATCTCAAATGACAGTACATGCTGGTGAGGTTGTGGAGAAAGGGGAACACTCTTCCATTGCTGGTGGGAGTACAAGCTTGTACAACCACTACGGAAATCAGTCTGGTGATATCTTAGAAAACTTGGAATAGCTCCACCTGAAGACCCAGTCATACCACTTCTGGCTATACATCCAAAAGATTCCTCACCAAATCACAAGGATGTTTCATCACCTATATTCATAGCAGCCTATATATGGGATAACAATTTGTAATAGCTAGAAACTGGAAACTACTCCAATGTTCCTCAGCCAAGGAATGGATAAAAAAACTGTGGTGCATCTACACAATGGAATACTATTCAGCCATCGAAATAACAAAATCATACAATTTGCAGCCAAATGGATGGAACTAGAAAATCTCATCTTGAGTGAGCTAACCCAGACTCAGAAGGATGCACATGGCATCTATTCACTTATAATTGTATTTTAGCCATATAGTACAGGATAAGTATACTACAACAAATGCACCAAAGGGAACATGAACATAGACTTTAATTCCTGTCAATGAGACACTTTTCCCTACTTTTGCTGCCTTGTAGGCCCCCAGTGTATGAGGAGGCTCTTGGATCTCATATGACTGCTGAAGTAAGGCAGGGGACTATTATGTAGAGACATTCCACTCCAGAGGATTGGGATGGAAGGGATAGTGGGTAGAGGGTTGGAGGGTGGGGCTTGGAGGTGCAGAAAGAGGGCATTAAGATGGAGATGTAACCTTACATAATAAATAAATATTAAAAAGTTAAAAACTAAAGAAATAAAGTAACTTAAAGACTTGAAACATAAATATGTGTGTCAAAATATAAAATTCTATATAAATGAATTAAAAATTAACTTTACCTAATGAATAACATAGCTTTATTTTGAAAATCAGATTTAATAATCCACCCTTATATCTTTTTTAAATTATATTTATTACTTCAATTTACATTTCCATCACAGTCCCATCCCTTCACCCCTCCTGGGTCCACCCTCTCACCTCCCACCCTCACCTCCTTCTCCCACCTATCATGCTACTCCTGTGTGGTTTGCACTACATATCAGCTCCCTTCAGTTCAGCAGCCATATGTGGGCTAAGAGCATCCTCTTACACTAGGGGCCTACATGGCAGCTCCACTAGGACAAAGTATCCCACTAACAAGTAACAAAGTCTCTGTTCCCCGCACCTTTCAGTTTGTTGGTTGTAGGATAATTATCCTGTACTATATGGCTAAAATCCAGTTATAAGTGAATAGATGCCATGTGCATCTTTCTGGGTCTGGGTTAGCTCACTCAGGATGAGATTTTCTAGTTCTACCCATTTGGCAGAAAATTGAATGATTTCCTTTTTTTCTGATAGCATTCCTATATTATATATCCATATTCCCCCTCTCTTTAACTTCATAAACCCCATTTTAAGTTCATAAACCCCATTTTTAATAATACCACTAATAACATATAACCATCCTGTTTACAATAACAAACATCCATTAATCATAGAACAAGCAAAACTTTAACACCCTTTCTTGGGAATGAGATGTAGTTCCTCTGAAAAATTGCTTCCTGCTGATTCAGAGCAAAGAAAATATGCTAGGGGCTCAAATAAAAATGAAAGAAAATGGTTAAGCTATTTAATAGTAACATATGTTGTTCAGTCTCCCAAATATTGAAAATGTAAGCCCAATGGAAATCCTGTTTTGGACATTCTGACAGGCCAATTAGGATCCATAGCTTCCTTTGAATCTATCCAGGAAGTGGGCCTTGATGGATCAGTCCATGACTGGGTAAACTGAGATCATCTGGAGTTGAATAAATCGGGATGCTGGAATAAATATGTTTCAGCATCCTGGAGAATGAATCTTGTTGAGGCCATCTTCATTTTATTGGTGTCTGGTCCTTTTGTTCTGAAAATATATAATTTCTCACAAGTAATATATAGTTCTGTAATTACAAAAATGACTTGGATGTGCAGGATGCACATCAGTCAAGGAAGATTTTCTGCTCTTTGAGCAGAAGAAAGACATTTGTAAGTCTCTAATCATGCCATATGAAAGGATGGCATGTAATAGTAAGTCATTTGTATTCTATGTAGCCAACAAGAATTTTAGTTGATATATATATATATAATACATTATATATATATTATACACACACACACACACACACACACATATGTGTGTGTGTGTGTGTATGTGTGTGTGTGTGTGTGTGTGTGTGTGTATGTGTGTGTGTGTGTGTGTGTGTGTGTGTGTGTTATCTGTTTTGTTTTGTTTTGTTTAGCCAAGAGCTTTAGGAGGCCTTTCCAGTCCAATCTGATTTCTATCAGGTTGGATGGAAGACTTAGCTTTTCTTTCCTATTGACAAATACAAAAAGGCTTCTCTCCCAAAATGACATAGTGATTTTCCTCTTTTTTGAAGTCAATATAGGTATAAGTTAAATTAATTAAAATTAGCAGTCCATATGTCTGATATGTTTTGATTTCTCATAAAGGGGTTAAATAAAACCATCATTATTATAATCATTTTTAAGTTGAAAATTCATCATAAGACCATATAGAGTTTCAGTATTCTCCTCTACAGTTGACATAAATCTGTTACTTGATAGAGTCAAGTTTATTCTGTATTTTTCTGGTGGTCTGTAGATTAGGTTGGCCTCAAACTAAATAGGAACCTGTCTCTGTTTTTGTCTCCCACGTGGGATCAAATCATGTGTGTGTGTGTGTTTGTGTGTTTACCCATTTCTCCTTTCCTTGGAGATTTAATTTCTATGTGACTACATCAATCCTAATTGAGATAGGGTTTCTCTGAGTAGCGTCAGCTCTCTTGATTTGTACTATAGAGCTCTGTACATTAGATTGGCCTCAAACTCACAAGGAACCTGTTTTTTTCTTGTCTCCCAATTTTTAGGATTAAGATATAAATTTAATTAATTGAGTTACCTTTATTAAACAATAATATTAATTAAACTATTTTGTATTAGTTTGAGTTTAAATTCTCCCATGGGAGCCTCATTCTTGAGGAGATTAGAGAGGCATGGTATGCTATTTTATGTTAGATTTGTGAAGTGATGGTGTTGGGAGTCATGCAACTTGCATGTTCCTCCCCCAGCCTAAGTCTGGGTCCTTATATTGACTAACAGAATGTATCTCTTTTAGGTAAAAATACCTCTTGTCACCAGCTTTCTTGAGGGAGCCCCACACCTAAGGAGACTGGCTTGACACCAATTCTCTTTATATAAATTTAAGATTATGTGTTTATTTATCCATTAGATCAGTAAGGACACTATTATTTCTTACAAAAAAATTTACATAGTACCTTCAAGGAAAAAAATTTGTCATTTTGAATTCTGGACTGTTATTAACAGGTAGCCTTATCTGATCAGCAAGGGTCCCCACCCTGAGTTTATTGTTTAGACTAGTCTGGTCTGGAATTCAGAGAGATCTGCTGTCTCTGCCTCCAGTGGGATAAGATTAAAGGCATATGTCACCACCCCCTGCACAAATATTTCACCTGAATAGCAAATCTGTCCAAATCCTCAAAAGTCTCCCATGTTTCAGCAATGCAAAAGCACAAAAATTCTTTCTACCTCATGATATACGGAAAATCAAAGACACCTAAACAAAAATCAAGCAAAAAACAAGAGCATTCCAAAATTCTTGGTCTAAATGTGCCATCTATATTGCAATGAAAGCTCTGTTCAATATTCCTAAGAATCTAGTTGTGGCTTCATTGTATTGGGTGGCCACATCAGAAATCGCTGAGAAACATCTAGTAGTCAGGGAGCTGTGAGCTCCAGCTGCCATCAATTTCATCTTATCTGCTGGGAAGGCCTTCTTCTTTCCCCATTGTCATTCCCAGTAACTTAGCATTCCATCTGTAAGTTCTGTCCTTCTCTGAGCCTGTGCTAGTCCACTCTTTCTCAAAAAGGATACACAGAAACACAATTGTCAGTGTAAAAACCATTTATAGGCTAAGGGAGACAAACTCAACTGAAATAAAAATATACTGAGACATAGTGAACTCCTCCACTTTTAATCTTGATTGTTCATTTCATTTCCAAGCTTTGTATAGAAGGCTGCTTTTTTTGTTTGCTTGTTTGTTTTTGTTTTTGTTTTTGTACATCGGGAGAACCTTAGCTCTCCATCTTTGCTGCGTTAGAAATCCTACACTGAATCTCCTCATACATAAGTTCAGCTGCTAAGATCAAGTTATGAATAATGGGGATTATATCATTACATTAAACCATTACATGTTTCCTGGTTTGAGGCAGTGGGCTTTGGTTGTTGGTTCTACTACTTGCTACTTTTGGGATCTGAAACTTTAAACTTGGATGGTCTAGAGGTTCCTTCAGGTTAACAAAAATATTCTAGGACCTCAAGTTTGGATGGGGAATGTCTGAGTCAGAGGAGAACAATGTCAGGTCTTCTTTGGTCAGAGAGGCATATTTGAAGACCACTTGGTCAAAATGAGAAGATCTCAGGTCCCCTGGTAAATCTGAGCCAGTAGATTGTATTTCCTTTGGTCACAACTGAAGTATCTCATCCCAGTTACATAGACCAAGTAAGTCTCCTCTCATGGAGCAATATTTAGAAGATCTGAGAAACTTTGAATCTTGATGGACTGTAGCTCTCTATTAGAGCAGGTAGGTCTGAGATCCCTTTGGTCACAAGAGGAATAGTTGGGTATACCTAAAATTAGGTGATAGTATAAAAGCTATTAACTAAAAGAGGATACGCTCTGACTCCTTTGTGTAGGTGGGGTAAATCCAATCTCCCTGTGGGAAGAAGATGAATGTCTGTTGTCCCTTTGGGGACAGGTGATATATCTAAGACCCTCTAAAGTAGAAGGATGAGATAACAGTTCCCCGGGATTGGATGGAATAGTCTCAGCCTCTCTTGTTCATATGTCTTTGGCCATATTGGGCAGAAGCTGAAGGTTGATTGATACCTTGAGAATTGTAGGAGGTTCCAGTCACTCACTCCTTCATCATCTCCAAACTTGAAATCACAGTCTAGGATGTATAGCTTCTGAGTGTCTGTGGCAGGCATGTAGAAGTGTTCTAAGAGGTGATCATGAGGTAGTTTTTGGCTCAGTGTCTTCTTCAATATATGTCCATCCATGCATGCATCTGCATGTAGAATAAGAGGTCTCTGTATAAGGGACCAGAATAAAGACAGTAGTCTCAGTTACCCTCATCTTGATACTTTTATGTTTGGGAATCAGTTTAGAGTTCTCTGAGATCTCTTTATTTGGAATAGTACTTCCAGGGACAGTCAAATTAGAAGTTGTAACTAAAAAAGTAACTCAGCATATGGTGAAAATGTTGGATTTCCTTGATCACACAGGCCACATCTGGAGCACTCTTTACTGTACATGTCAGCATCCTTCTGTGTAAGATGGGGAAGCACCTTGGAACCTTTGGACAGAAGGAGAAGGGCTGTTATGCCCTTCATCAAAAGGTAATGTGGAAGACAGGGGGAAATGATGAAGCACCCTGGTCATAATTGAATTTCTGAGACATTTTGTGCATAGTTGAAGGTCTACACATATTTGTCAGAGGGTCAAAATCTTTGGCTAGGTTCAATAAAATAAGAAAGTTCATTTCCCATTCAGCATAAAATAAATACTTCATAGAGCAGAGGAAGTTTTGGTACTGCCTGATAAGCTTTCAATTCTCTTTAAGTTTTTAGAATATCCTTAGGTTTTGTGGGCTCTGTGGAAGGTCAGGTAGCATTTGTTGCATTCTTCCAACAGGTTGGATTGTTATCTTTGTTCTAAAAAGCCTTTGCTCATATGAGATAAGCCCAAGGCCTCTTTGTTCAGAGGGGTAATATTTTAAAGTATACATAGCAGGAAGAAGACTGAAATCAATCCTAGGCAGTTGGAAAAATAGCAAGGATACACAGATGATGGAGCAAGATCTATGAACATCTTATATAGCTAGTAGGCCCGACTACTCCTTGGGTAAAAGTGGATGCTTTCAGGTCAACTTGGGCATTAGGAGAAGGTTGTATTGCCCGCTAGACAAAATTGAGCAAGACTAAACCTTTATGAGTACAAGTGGAGTGCCTGAGGTTCACAGGCAGGGAGAGAGGCACTGAAACCACTCTATGAAAGGGAAACATTTTTAGACCTCTTTGCCATGGGTGTGAATTTGAGGGCCACTGGAACAAAGGTAGTAGTTCTGATGTTACTTTCACATGAGGTGTTGGAAGTGAGACACAGTTCTGTACAAGTATAAGGTTTGAGCGCACCTTTATCACAAAGAAAATGCTTGGAATCTTTCTTAGTGAAAAAGCATAATTCCTTAAGGCTTTTTGACTGTAAGAGAAAAGTCTGAGGCTTTCAGCAAAAAGAGAGGATCTCAGGCCTCCCACAGGCATAGAGGTTAGATAGTGGGCACTCTTGGTTACAGAGGGTGAATTTGATGTTTAATGCATAGAAATTGATGGTCTAAAGTAATAATACTTAGGAGTTAGAAGACCGAACGAAACAGACATAGAGAGAGTAGTAAAATCACAAACAATTTAGTTATAAGGGAGTGTCCCAAACTACATTGGGCAGTGGAGGGAGGACTTCCTCACAGTTTAGAAGATTCACATCTTCAGTCACACTCTGGTAGGCCTGGAAGCAATCGGAATATTAGTCATCGGTCATATTGGTAGTCTCAGGCTTTAAATCTTCTTATATCTTATCATCAACTATATGGATGTGTGCAAGAATGATGGGCTCTCTTCATTTTAAGTGACTAGAGTGAAGGACAGGTGACATAAATTTCAGGCTCTGTCAACTCAGAGCAGAGGAAAGTGAAGTCGTTTGGACACACATGTATGTTTCTAGTGGTCAGGTTTAGAGGGAAAGGATTGAAGGTTTATCACTAGAGGCTTATGTTTGAGGCCACATGCGTGTGGGCAATGCTCTTAAGGACCATGGATCCTGATCTCCATGGGAAAAATGAAAATTATGAGATCTGTTTAGTAAAAGTCAGTCATTCTTATTTCTCACCTTGGACAGAAAAGCAAGACTTATTGTATTATTTATAAGAGCAGAAAGTCCTGTGGCCACTCTCACTTGAGGGAAGTCTGATGACCCTTCATCAAAGGGGGATGGTGTGAGATGCCCTGAGAACAGGAGCAGTGTGGGGAGCCCATATTCAGAGGTGAAACTTCTGAGGTCATCCTGAACTGCCTTGATACAGAGAAAGTGGATGACCACATTTAACAAATAGCAAGATCCAGTCATTCCATTGTGCAGAAGGGAAAGATCTACCTAACCTTGAGTAGTGGGAGGATGGTATAGTATTGTATCATTTGCTTCAAACTGTTCTTCCCAGCTTCAACTATCTATATAGTATATATGCTACTGGGAAGAGTACAAGAAACATCAGAACATTCTTTCATCAGGACAACTGGACGTCTGAACATTGATACTTCCTCAGTGTTGAAGTGATCTGTGCATATCCATAAATGAAAGATGTGACATTGCATTTCTGACAGCCACCTTCTACACACATGGCATGAGTGTTTGTTTTAGATTTCTATATTCTATCCTCTGGTCTAAACCCAGATTTTTGAGAGGTTCTATTGGTTGCAATTGTGTTTGCCTGGCAATCCTGGTCAGAGGGTTGGGGACTAAAGTAATAGTGTTGAAAGGTCACGTGTAAGGTGTCCTTGGAAAGAAGGAGACACTTTTGGGCCTCCCATGGCCAAAGGCTACATCTTTAACTCCTGTGAGTATAAATTAAAAGAGTGAGATTCTCTTGGAAGGAACCAAATCTGAGGTCTCATTCATCATTGTGCGATGTTCCAGACACCATTAGGAAGGAATGAGATCTCTTCAGTCCTTGTGGTTGAAGGGATTAAGCATAGCCTCCCTTCCTACTATACTGGAATGCATGTGAGTGGGTTTGATTCTCAATTCTACAGAGGGACTGACATATGGCTTACTTGGTCAGAGGCCTCTTAGTCAGAAGGGAAATGGCTTAAGCCCACTTTCAAAGAAACAGAAAGTTTGAGGGCCTTTCCACAAAATGAGTACTTGAGACTACCTTGGTCAAATGAGGAAGATCTGCAGTAGGGTTTGTTCTAGGAGGAAGGAATGACATTCTCTTCAATGAAGTAAAAGGTGTGAGGTAACAAGTTGATGGAATGACCTCAGAATAAGAGAAAAGCAGTGGGTCCCTTATAAGAAAGAGAAAGCTTTGAGAACTGGTTGGGGAAAGTTATGGATTAGAAAACCCTTGGACAGTGATGGGGAGGGAGTGCCATGCAACATTCTATTGAATGTGAATGTCCCTGCTACCTTATTCAATGAAGGAAGGTCCCATCACTCTTCTTCAGCTTCTAACTGTGCTTTGCAAAATTACCACATCTTCATTGAGTCTGGGAGAATTCAGGCAAAAACCTGAATCGTCTTCAAACAGCCTAGATGGCTGACCGTGGCTAGGTTGTCTTCTTCAGTTTGTCTTCAAGTGTCCATGTATGGGGAGCAATGATAGGGCCACTTAATTTATAGTGATTAGAATGAAGAGCATAACATAAGATCCAGTCACTGATCTACACTTAGGACCTGGGAGCTCAAACCAGAGTGGAGCAACAAAATTCTTTAGCCACCATGGTTAAAGATGAAAGGCTTGAATCTCTCTTATTTAGACTAGATACATTGGAGGTACCTCAAAGATAATAAAGGGATGATTGAGGATACATGGTATGATGCAGTGTTATTCAAAAGAGCAGGTCGAGTGTCACCTTTGGAAGAGAAGGAATGTGTCGGTTTTCTTTGGTAACATTCAGTGGTTCATATTTCTTCTTGTATAGGTGGTAAAAATCTGGGGTCACATTGTTAATGAAGAGAAGGCCAAAAGTCCAGTCTGACCCAGGGTACTTCTCATGACCACATTAATTAAACAAGGGATGTGTGAGATCTTGAGGGAACAGGGGATTTCTGAGGATCTCTACTGAGATTGGGAAATTCTGAGAACTTAGGAGAAAGGAGAAGTCCTGAATGTCTTGGTCAACAAAGAGGAAGTCCACAGACATATTTGAAAAAATAGGAATATTCAGTCACTCTGGTCAGAAGTGGAAAGTCACCGGATTTCATGGGTATTGCAGGAAGTTTCTGGCTCTGCCTCATGGGATTCCACTATTCTTCCCAATACACACATGCATACCATTTGTGATATATTTCAGAGTCCAGGTAAGTGTCATAATAAACCTCCACCAGGATAAGTCATTATGCAACCATTGATGTTTCCTCAAAGTGGTATTCAGCTGCATATACTGGTTAGTAATATATAGGAATAGTGAATTTTTGATGAGCAACTTTGATGCAAATAGTATGAGAGCTGACTTCAGATTTCTACCTTCTATGATCTAAAAGCAGAAGGTTGTGAAGTCCTATAGATTGTATATATGTTGAATGGCTATCGTGCTCATAGGAGTTAACTCTAAATCAATCTTTGCTAATAGGGGCATGTGTGAGGCATGAACAGAACAGAAGCTATGCTGGTTCATTAGTCATAAAATTGAATCTGAAGCCCCCTAGTGCAGAGGGTGGAGGTCTGAGACATCCCTCGAAACAAGGGCCAGTTTTGAGGGTCCTTTCATTAGAGTTTGATTTCCCAGATCCACCTTTGCAGAAACTGAATATCTGATACTCTTTTGTGCTGAGTGAGTGGTGTAAGGCTCCCTTGGTCTGTCACCTTTTTAGGGGGAAGAAAAAAGACTCAGAGCCACTTGGTAGGAATGGGAATATATATAAGGACCATGGAACACAAAATAAAGGTTTAGGCCCCATTGGGCAAATGGAGTCCAGGACAATGATAGTCCTAGGAGAGTTCTGACATCCTGTTCAGTATAATGAGAAGGAATAAGCTAGCACTGAGAAAAGTGGAAGCCCTGGGGCCCATGTAAGAGAGGAACCCTCTGAGGCCTTATTGAAAAGGGAGAAGGACAGAAGTTGCTATGTGATGAGTGTGAAGGTGCCACACACACTTCTGTCTAAGGTAAATGTCCCTAGTACCATATACAGTGGAAAAAGTTCCCAGTACTGATCATGAGCTTCCAACTCTTATTCAAAGCTTGTTTCTTCACAGTTTGTGCTCATTCTGGGAGAGACGAGGCAGTAATGCATGCCTTCTTCCAAAGGCCTGGATGACTGTCGCTGGCTAGTTTGCTTTCTCTAGTTGTGTTCATCTGTCCAGATATAGGCAGTAATATTAGTCATTCCATTTATATTGACTAGCCTAAAGGAATATGGCATGGGTTCTATGCTCTGGTTGCTAAACTTGAGCTACGGGACCTCAAACCAGAGTGGACTGGAGACCCTAGTATACAGAGGGGGGTCTCTCACTGAAGTACACATGATCAGTTACTTTGAGATTACTTTGTCCATACTTAGGAAGGTCATAATTCCCATTCTTGAGAGAGTGAGAGAGACTGTGTTGGGAGGGTAGGGAAGAGCCAGAAGGTACCATGATCCCTCAGCCAGAAGATGAAGTTCCCAGGTGACCTTGGGAATTGGAAGAAGGTGCAGGCTTACCATGCCCAAACATCCTCACAGTCCAGAATACCATGTGTTCTGGGACTCTGAGGCCTGCTTTCTAGCAATCGGAGCATTTTTTTTTCTTGTGGGTTGGATGGTAATCCTTGGCTCTGTATGTTCCACAAGCCTTTTGCAGCAACACAGACATAGGGAACAAATATGGGATCACTCCATTTCTGGTGCAACTCCTAAAGGTAGGCAGTGTTATATCAGGGCTCAGATTTTTACTGCCACATCCCATGACATCAGGTCAGAGTGGTCTGCCATCCGTTTGGTCATTTGGGCATACCAGGCCACCCAGGTCAGAAGGGAAAGATTAAGACCTTCTAGAGGAATAGACCCGAGGTGTCTATGGATAAATGTGGATTCTCTTAGGAAGCTATTGTCAGGGTGTGTTGATTTAAAGTTTCCTTGTGGCTGTCTTGGTGGTACATGCCTTTATTCCTAGCACTTGGTAGGCAGAGGCAGTTGGATCTCTGTGAGTTCAAGTTCAAGCCAGTCTGGCCTACAGAGTGAGTTCCAGGATAACCAGGGCTACACAAAGAAACACTGTCTAAAAGAAACACAGAAACAAGAAAATAAATAAATACATGAATAAATAAAATGAAGTTTCCTTGTGAAAAAGATGGACATCTGAATGAGTTTTCATGTCAGTTACGTGTTCTGTACCACCTTTAGTCAGAAGAGTTTGTATCAAGCTCCCTTGAAATGAAAGGGTATGTCTAATGTTGCTTAGTTTGAAGAAAATAGAGTGCAACCTTCTTCCCTGACATAGTATGTAGGTCAGAGATTCTTCATTTCATTATTATTGATCTTACAGTTTACCCAGGACCCAGAACAAATTTGGGAGATATTTACTAAGAAAAATATGAGTCACATTCCATAATAGTAGGAAGTTGTATGGGCCTCCTCAACAAAATGAATGTCTAAGATTCCTTTGGACAAACATGAATGATATGAGGCTCCCTTGACTTCAGTAGAAAGATCTGATGTCTCATTAATCAAAGGTAGAAGGAGTGAGTACCCTTGGGGGGGAGAGGAGGTACTGAGGCACATGATACAGGAGAGAAAATACCCCATACTCTTCTGAGCAAAATTATAATGACTATCATATCTCATGAGTTCCTAGTGTTGCCTAACCTTCTAATACTTGCTTACAGTTTAGGATGTGCATATTTTATCTGAATCTACAAGAAATCAAGCATCAATACCTGGATTCATGAACAACTTAGGTAGGTGTCTCAGGATGCTTGACTCCCAAGAATTGTGTTCAGTACACCAAATCTGAGCCAGAATGACAATTTGACATGACATTGGGTGATTTTCCTTAGGGAAGTGGCATGGGGTTCCAGGAATTGATTTCTGTGAACTCTAGCACAAGGATCAATGTTTCTTGGACAGAGGTGAAATATCCCTCATGACCTTGTCATATGGCAAATGTTCTGAGGGCCCATTTCATCAAAGGATAAAAAAGTTTTAAGGCCTCAGTCATAAGAGGAAGAAACATACCAATGTTTTGGAAAGGAGAAAGATCTCAGACACTGTTGGGCAGAAGGGGAACACACACTCCTGTTTACCTTCTGTTGAGGAGAAAGGTCCAGGCACTCCCTAGTCAGTCTCCACATCTTCAGGGAACTCTAGAAAATCCTCATCTCTGAAGACTCCACTGCAGGCTTGACAGCAATCTGATATTTCTTCTGACAGGTGGGCTCAAAGTCCCCAGGTCTGTTCCCCACTTAAACTTACGATAAGCTACACAGGTGCAAATGTGGAGGACAGTACTTTTTTTGTGAGCAGCTTAGAGACAGATGGTCTTAGCTCCAGGGTGAGGTTCTTATTTATTGGACACAGGACTCAAATCCAGAGTTTTCTGAGGTTTCTTTGGTGGCCAAATGTGTATTCCCTAGCCAATAAGGTCTGAAGGAGAAGCTCTAGTCTCTCTTAGGTAGATGGTAGAGTTGAGTCGACCATGAACAGAACAGAATGCCATGTTCCTTCATGGCCACAGGGAGTCAGTCCCAAGCACCCCTCAGCTGAGCCTGATGGTTTAAGATACACCCCTTGGTCACAAGGTCAGTTCTGTGGCTTTCTTCATCACAGGGGTATTTCTCAGACCCCTCCAGTACAGATAGAGGAAAACCAAAGTCTTTTTGTTCAATGAAGGTACGTTACAGTAGCCCCCTTTGTTATACCATTAAAGTCAGGGGCTACTATGTTTAGAGGAAAGAATTTTAACAGCTTCTTCAGAAGATGCTCCAGCAGAATGTCAACCCCCTTGAAGTTCTGGGATAGTTTAGTTCTGGGGGGGGTATCTAAGATTTAGTGGAGTTATTAGTGGTGGCTTAAATTGTCCTGGTCCTAGAAGGATAATTCTGAACCCCCATTGTGACTGCAGAAATTCTATTGCTTGTTGATTCTAAAAGAGTTATATTTGTGACCTTCTTGAGACATTGGCGAGGTCAGATGTTATTTGTTTATCATGTCATATATGTCAGGATCCCTTCAGTCATTTGAGAATGTGTGTGACATCATTGTTGCAAAGTGGTGGTTCTGAAGCACATTTGGGCAATTAGTGAATTTCTGCGGTCTCCTGGTTCTCAAAGGAAAGGTGTGTCAGTGTTCCCTTGAACACTGGGAATGTCTGATGCCCTTGATGTTGAGGGAATAGATCTGGACCCCCTTGAATTCAGGAGGCAAATTGGGGATTAGAGAAGGCCTGAGCATTTCCTTATGCAACCTTCATGGGAATCTAGAACAACTCACAAGTTTCTTGGAACTTTCTGTTTCCCCAACATAGTATAAGACTTTCTGCCCCTGAGAAATTATACCCCTGTTTGTCTGTGGATCCCTCAAACATTTTCTCTCCATCCAAGGCTCCTCCAAATTGTGTTTTTGACAAAAGAGCCTCAGACTTCTTCCTTCAGAAGCAGGAGGATTTACAATTTTCCCAGTGCCTGAAGTGGAGTTCAAATCATTCTCAAGGGCTCAATGGGCCTTCAGACATAAGCCTTCTTAACCAGAAAGCCATATCACACCTGCCAGGCAGTGGTGTAATCAATCTCCAACATGCTAGGAGGCAATTCCAGGCTAGGTCTCCTGGTAAATTCAGCTACCTACTTCTGAACATGAAGGACATGGCTTCTTCATTTCTGCTGACCAAGTTTATGGCATATGCCCTGGGTTTAGGGCTCCACTGACTTCAACTTAGGCTCTAGGCCTCAGGCAGCAGAGTCCTATTCTTTGGACAGATGTTATGACATCAGAGGATCAGAATAAGAAGCATCCAGAAACTCTAAGTCAGGGGGAGCTGATTTGTCACCCATGAGGTTAGATGAGGTAGGTCTAGGATCACACTGGTCAGAAGTAGCACATGTTATTATTATGGGGAATAAATTGCATAGCTTGTTCTACTAGCTAGAAAATGTGAACTATTCTCAATGAGAGGGGCAATACCTGCCTTGCTTTTAGTCAGAGGGGCCTATTCAATCCCTCAGTGTGCATCTGTGTTAGCTAGGAGTAGAAGTCGTAGGTCTGACAGATGGTCGATGAGAAGGAAAACTTCTAAACTCCCATTTTTTTATGAGGCACAACGTGGGGAAAATGTAAGTCTGGCCTGTGGATAAGAAATTCTGAAGATGCCATGGTAAGAGAGAACAGGGCCCAGGCTCCCCTCTTGACATGTGCTGCTTTAAGGGTTCCATTTGACAGACTGGAAAGCTCTGATTCCTCCTTGAGTAGAAGGGGTAAGTCGGAGGCTTGGTAGGGCAGAAGTTGGAGGTCTGACCCACTCTTGAATAGAGTGCAGTTTCTGAATTTCCTTTGGTCACAAGGAGCATACATGAAGCCCAGGATCTTAGAAGGGGTATGGCATTCTCTTTCAGATTGAAATGTTCTGAGACTATCTCACAGGGGGGCTGTGTCTATTGTCCCTTTGGTAGGAACAGGAAAGTCTGACTCCCTTTGGTCAGATTGAAATTGTCTGACCTTCCTTTAGGGGAGAGGGTAAAACTTATAGCTCCCTTTTTGCAGTGGGATCCTTGGAAGACTGCATGGGTGTAAATGTGAGGAATATCTGTGACCTCCAAGGACAGAAGGGTCACATATGGGAGCCCCAAATTAATATTGGATGGCTGTGTCTCCCCCTTGGTAAGAGAGGGAAGATCTCAGGTCCCCTCGACATATGGTACATCTGAATTTTCCTTGGTTAGCAGGGAAAAATGTGGTACTCCTTTTTGGAATTGGGGCATATATGAGTCCCCATTGGTCAAGAAGCCCAGCCTTGGGGCCACCTTTTGCATTAATGGCAGGTTCTTTTCCCTCTTGGACAGAAAGTGCATGTTTCATGCCCTCCTCAGTGGAAACAGGGTGCTTGTCATCCTTTTGGTGTGATGAGGAAATTTTGAAACCCCCATGGGGACAGTCTTCATCTGGAGATGACTCAAAAACATTCTTGGTCTGCAGGGGAACTTTTGATGTTATCATGGGTGTAAGGGACACAGCTCAATCTTACCCTAGTAGAAATAGTATGCCTGGCAGTCCCATGGGGAGAAGTGGAATGTCTTAAGTTCTCCTCATGAGAAGAAGTAATTCCCGTGCACGCTTCTGTAGAGATGGAAGGGCCTATGCTCTCTTGGGGAGTAGCTTTGTGCTTCTGGTCCCCTTTGGCCAATGAAGAATATCTGAGCCTTCTTTTTGACAAGGAGGATAGTTTGCAGCCTTCACTTTCTGAATGAGAGGCTTAAACGTCATCTTGGTCAGAGGAGGCCATTTTGATTTGGTTTTGTTAGATTTGGAGTGTCTAGGGGTGCCTTGGGGATATGGAGGACATCTGAGGCACTCTCCTTGAAATCTGGAGGATCTACCACCTCCTTTGGCAGAAGCAGAAGTGGTGAGGCTCCCAGTGGGCTCAGATTTAAGCCTTGCAACCGTTTTGCCAGAAAAAGAAGCTTTTTCCCTTTTTTGGAAGAATGGCACACATGTTGGAGCCCTCATCTGATGGCACAGATATGCAGTTGTTGTCTAAAGAGGCATGCCTTGATTTTGTTTTCTTAGATGTAGAATTTCTGGAGCCACATTTTGGAGAGGGAGAAGATCTGAGACCTTCTATAGGTAGGGAGCTTGATCTAAAGCCAAGTTCTGATGATGTTGATGGTGGGATGCTCCTTTGAGAAGTAGAATTAGGACTTGAGTCGCTTTTATCATACTTGGAAGATGTGAGCCTCCTTTTGGAAGAAGGGATAGATTATCAGCCATCAAGTTCTGAAAGGGAATATCTGATATCCCCTCCAGGATATGGGGCATATTTAAATATCCTTTGGGTAGAATTGAAAAGTCTAGGACTTATTTTCAGGAAAGGGGAATGTCTCAGGCATTCTTCATGAGAATGGATAGGAATAAAGTTGCCCTGTGTACAAATGGACAGTCCTGGAAATTCTGTTGAAAAAGAAGGTCCCTCAGTCTCTTGGGTAGATGGCTCAGGTTCTAGAGTCCCTTGGGCTGGTTTAGAAATTTCCAGAGTTTCCTGAAGAGATGTTGATGTTCCCTGAATCCCTTGGTCAGATACTGAAGGGTCCAGGACATTTCATTAGATGTCAAAAGTCTCAGAGATTCTGGAACAGATGGCAAAGTTTCTAGAGTCCCTGATACAGATTCTGAAGACTTAGAAATGGCTTGGGTAGATGTCAAAGGTTCTGATGTGTCTGGAATAAGTGGTAAAAGTGGCAAAGTTTGCAATGAAGGAGATGGAAATCCGAGAGAATCTTGGGCATATGGTGTGGTTTCCATAAGGTCATGGGCAACAGAGGATGTTTCTGGCATGCTATGGGTACATAGCAATGTTGCTAGGGTCCCCTGGGCAGATACAGAGAGTCCAAGATATCCTGGATCAGATGATGAGTGTCATAAAGCCTCTTGATCCAAACAAGGTCATAGAGTCTCTTGGGATGACAAGGAAGTATCCAGAGTCCCTTGAGCAGATGATGAATGTCCAGAAGCTTCTTGTGATGATATGAGCATTCCCAGAGTCTCTTGTGAATGCAATGTATTTCCTACACAGTCTTGCTGAGGTGGTAGGTCTCCTTGTGCACTTAAAGACATTTCCTGACAAACTTGTTCTGAAGGGGAAGGAACAACATTCCCAGGTGCAGATGGAGTGGGTCTCTGAGTCCCTTGGTCAGATGGATAAGGCTCCAGAGTTTCCTCAGGAGATATCAATGTTCCTGTTTTTGAGATAAAGAAAAGGCCAAAGGCCCTTGGGCAGTTGCTGAAAGTCCTGGAGAACCTGGGACAGAAGGCAAAGTTCCCAAAGTTCCTGTGGAAGACTCTGATATGATACAAACCTCATGGGTAGGTATCAGAGTTTCTGTTGTCTCTTTAGTCAGGGGGGCAGGCTGCAGAGTCTGTATGGAAGAAGGTGACAATCCAAGAGAATCTTTGGCAGGTTGTGAATGTTCAATAATCTCATGGGTAACAGATGATATTTCTAGAGTGCTTTGGGTACATGGTGATGTTCCTAGTCTCCCCTGTGCAGATTCAGAAAAGTTAATATCTGGATCAGGTGACAAGTGTCATAAAGGCCCTTGGTCCATAGAGACATCTGGAACCTCTCGGAATAATGAGGATGTTGCTGGAGACTCTTGAACAGACGGTGAATGTCTAACAGATTTTTGTGCTGATATGGACAACCCCTGAAACTCTTATAAGACAATGCATTCCTTACATCGATTTGCTGAACTGATAAATCCTGTAGAGTCACCTCTTCACCTGAAGACCCTTCCTGAAAGCCTTGATCTCTTAGGGAAAGTCTTACAGACCCCATTTGAAATGGGGCAGAACTCACATATTCTTGGCCAGATGGAGAGAGTTCCACAGTTTCCTGGGGAAGTGTTGGTAGTCCCAGCAACACTAGGAATAAGGAAGTGCCACAGCACCTTGGGTAGATGTTGAAAGCTTCGGTGCCTCTGGGACAGATGCCAAAGGTAACAGAGACCTTGAGACAGATTCTGAAATTTTATAAACATCTTGGGAAGACGGGAAAGGTTCTCATGTCTCTAGGGTAAATTGGGAAAGACCCAGAGTACCCTCCGAAGGAGCATGAATTCCTTGGACACTTTCAGCAAATGGTGAAGGTTCTATAGTTTCTTTGGCAGATGATGGTGATTCTCGAGCACCATGGGTAGATGGTGATGTTCCTAGAGGACCTTCTGAAGACAAAGAAAGTTCAATATCTCCTGGAGCAGATGATGAATGTGCTAAAGCCTCCAGAGCTAAAGAAGGGCCTAGATCATCTTGTGAGCATGGGTAGTGCTCCAGAGAAGTTTGGGGTAATGATGAAGGTTCTAGAGACTTCTCTGAAGATGAGGAGTGTCCAAATTATTTTGGGAGGATAGGAAAGTGCCTCCAGTAATTTGGATGTCAGAAGTGAAAAGTCCTAGGCCCCCAGGAGCAGAGAGCAAATTTTCTTCACACCATGAGGTAGACAGAGCAGTTTTGAAATCCCCTTGGACAAATGGCAGCAATTTTTGGTCCCCCTGGACAAATTGGGAAGGTCCCTGAATTTCCAGGGAAGGAGACCCGAGTCCCAGCTCATCATGAGCATAGAACACAGGTTCTGTGTTCCTGGTGTAGCAGGTGAAATTTTCACAGCCCCTTGGTCAAATGGTGATGATCCTAGAACACCCTGGGAATACAGGACAGGTCCTAGAGACAATGAAACAGGTAAAGATACTCCCAAATCCACTTGGGCAGATAGAAAACATCCTAGATACACTGGAGTAGAAGGAGATGTTCCCAAACCTTCTGGTGAAGAGTTAGATATTCCTAGATTATCACCAGTACAGGGTGAAATTTTCAGAGTTTTCTGGGAAAACAGGCAAGATCTTTCAGCTTCTTGAACAGATAACAAACTCACTAGTATAGATAAGGAAATTTCTACAGGTCCTATGGTAGATGATGTCGTTCCCAGACTCCTTTGTCCTGATAAAGAAAATACCATTTGACCTTTGAAAGAAGGCATACATGCTGAAGAGTCTGAAGCAGAAGGATTTGTTTGTGGAACCTGTTGTGAAGACTATAAAGGCTCAAAGGACCCTGAGAAGAAGCAGAAGGTCCTATTATACCCTGTCCTGATAAAGAAATTAGCATATTACCTTTGGAAAAAATTGTAGATCCTGAAGAGTCTCAGTAAATGGATCTGTTTGCTGTACACTTTGTGAAGACTGCAAAGACTCAAGAGGACCCAGAGAAGAAGAAGAAGGATCTATTGTCCCTTGTCCGGAAAAAGAAATTACCATACTACCTTTGGAAGAAGGTATAGATCCTGAAAGTCTGTGGCAGATGGATCCATTTGTTGAACATTTTTTGAAGACTGCAAAGAATCAAGTGGTCCTTCACAAGTAGGGGAAGGCCATAGAGTACCTTGCGTAGGTGTGGAGAGGTCAAAAGTCCCTTCTGTGGAAAGAGAATGTTCCAAAAGGCTTTTGGAAGAAAGAAATGAACTCCAGTTTGCCCCGGTGGATGTGGAAAATTCCCGAGGTCCTTCATTAGATACCTCATATCCTGGGGTAGCTGACGAAGATTTTTGCTCACCTGGTGTAGATGATGAATGTCCTGGAGACTCCCACAGAGATGACCAGGTTTCTAGAGTCCATTTTGCAGTTAGAGAATGTCTCAGAGAACCTTGGGCAAAATTTAATGTTTGCAACATCTTTTCTGAAAGGTGGGTTATTATCCCTGAGAAACTGGGCGAGATGGTGAAGGTGCTACATTGTTTTGTGCCAAAGAGGTCTGTGAGTCTGTAACTTGTTTGTGCGAGGGAGAGCATAAAGGCCCTTGGGCAGAGGGAGAATGTCCTAGAGGTCTTTGTGTAGATGGGGACATTCCTATAGACACTTGTGTAGATGGGCAGGGAACCACAGCTTCTTGGGCAGAAAGAGGAGTTGCTTGACTCCCACATTCTAAGGAGTAAAGTCCCAGAGGCTTTGGAGCACAAGATTGATATACTGAAGTCCCTGCTGGAGATGGAGAAGTTTCCAAATTATCTTCCACAGGTAACAATTGCCCATGATTCTGCTTTGTAGAGTGAAGTGTTTTTAGGATGTCCTTGGAAGATGACAAGGAATCTCGACTCCCTATGCAAGATTCTGAAGGAACCAGAGAAACCTGGTCAGATATAGTAAGCTCTAGAGGACAGTGAGCAGAGAGCAAGGGTGCTGATCCACCTGTAGCATGACCTGAAATTCCCCTAGGAACTCTGTTCAATGGTGAAGGCTCTCTAGGACCTGGGGCAGATGAAGAGCTTTCCTTGGGTCCTCTAACATGTGACAAATGCCCAAGATTCATTTGGCCTGATTGAGATGTGCCCTGATCAAGAGAGGAAAAATTCAGAAGATTAATATCTCCTTGGGGAGATAAAAAAGGTCACAGAGTCCCCTGTGCACCTAAAGAAAGGTGGACAGGCCTACCAGCATAAAGCAAAGGTTCCGCACACCCTACAGAAAATGGGAGAGTTTCCTGAGAACCTGGGGCAGATGGAGCATATGTTCCCCTAACTGAAGATCTTATAGTCATGTTCGGGAAAGATTTGCATGGTTCTGGACCTGCTGGGTAATGTGGTGAAAGTTGTAGAGAATCTTCAGCAGATTGTGATGTATCCAGAATTGTCTGGGCTGGCATGGAAAGAATTAGAGGCTGTTGGGCTTATTGCAATGGTGCTCCGCACCTAGGGAAAATGAAAAATATTTTGTAGCTCCTTGGGTAGAACAAGGATGTCTTCCAGGCTCTGCAGTTGATAATTCAAAGCTCCTATTCCCTCTGGAAGAGATAGAGAAGATTCCACATGCTTGTCCACATGTGGAAAATGCCCCAAACTATTCAGGTTGTGTTTGAACTGTTCCCAATCCCCTGTGGAATACACTGAACGGTCTGGAGATTTTTGGACAGATGACAAAGAACTTTTCACATGCAAAGTTCTCTCTGCATCTGTGGAAATTTCCTTGGGTGCTTGAGAAGACAGCAAAGGTCCTACAGTCTTTGAAGAAGACAGAAGATGTTCCTTAGCACTTGGGGCAGATGAGGAATGTTCTACAACCCCTGGTGAAGACAGATAAGAATATGAAAATTTATGCCAGATAGGAAAGATCCAATACCCTTGTGCAAGATGATGAATGTTGTTGTACCATATGTTGGGAACATGGAGAAAATCTCAGAGCCTCTTGGGAAGAGGTGGTATATTTCAAAGCCTTTTGAGAAGATGACACAGATCCTACAGTCCTGTGCTCAGATGCAGATAGTTTTAAAGATCTCTGAGCAGACACAGAAGTTTCCAGATCACCTTGTGATGGTGATCAAGGTAGTTGCATTCCTCGAGCAGTTAGAGAAGTTAACAGAGGCACTTAAGCAGATGGAAAAATTCCTTGTTGCTTCTGGACTTATAACTTATAACTTATTGTCCCTGAGGTAGAAGCCAAGGTTGTACACTTCCTTGTGCAGTTATGGGATGCCCCAAAGTGACTTTTTCACAAAGGGAAGCTTGTTTGGGCACCTGAGATAATGGTGAAGGTTCATGAGAACTAGGTGGTGCAGGATTGATCAGTTTCAAAGTCACTTCTGAATATATGCAAGTTCCCACAGCTTTTTGCAAAGATGTGGGAGGGGTTGGAATTGCTTGTGTTATTGGGGAAAGTCCAAGAGTATTTGGAGAATGTGGCAATGTTCCTGTAGTTCTTGGGACACATGTAGACGTACCCAAAGCATCTGAGTCAGAAAGCAAATGCTGATGTGTGCACTGGTTAGACTTGGATGGTTCCAGAGACTCTTGGGAAGATGATGCCTTTTGTAGAGACTGTTGAGTGTCTGGTGAAGGGTCCTAAGATCCTTGAGGAGATAGGCAAATTTTGGTAGATAGCAAATGTTCTAGATCCCTTAATGTTGACAAAGATGATTCGTGTGATCCTTGGTCATATAACAATTGTCCTGTAGAGCCTGAGTGACATGGCCAAGGGCATGTAGTCCTTTGGCCAGATGGCATAATATCCTGAGATTCTTCTGTGCATGAAATGTGTCCTAACTTCCTTTGGAAAGATGCTACATGTTCTGGAGAACTTGGGGTAGATGACAAAGAACTCAGAGTCCTCTGGACAGATGTAGAACACTCCAGAGGCTCTTGCTTATATACCAGATTTGACAGAGTCCCTGGATTAGTTTGGGAGTATTCTAAGCACCTGGTTCAGAAGATGAAGGTTTCACATCCCCTGGGGAAGATATAGGTTTTTGTATGCCTCATGTAAATGAAGAAGTTCTCAGAGCCTCTGTAGCACATGGTGAGTACTTCAGAGTACCTTGCATCAATAGAAAATATCTAGAAGCCTGCTGAAAAGAATTGGAAATTTTCACAAGTCCTTGATCAGATGGCAAATTTTCTAGTGTCCTAGTATCAGATACAGGCAATCCTAGAAGCCCTGTAAGAGACAGAGGGAGTTTCTCAGCTCCTTGGGCAGATAGCAATATTCCTGGCTTCCTATGAGCATATGGATTAGATCCTAGAGCTCCTGTGGTACATGAAGATGTTCCTAAAATCCCCTGTGTTGATACATCCTGTCGCTGACTATCTTTTTCTGATTGGGATTTTGTCTGTTCCCCTTGGGCAGGTGCCAAAGGTTCTAGTGTCCCTTGTGTGAGGGGTGGCATTTCCAGAGTCTTTGTGAAGGTAGGATAGCTCCCACCACCCCTGAATGGCAACTAGAGACATTTCATAAGTCACTTTTAGTATTGAAGAATGTTTCATAGGCTGTGGAGCAGATGAAGAAGTTACTGTAGTCCCTGAAAGGGACATAAAAGGTTTCACATGCTCTCCCACAGGTGATAAATACCCATGAATATTCTGGGAAGATTGATATGTTCCTTCCTCAACACCATGGAGAGATTCAGAAGATTCTTGAGACTCTTGGCTAGATGCTGAAGGATCCACCATCCCTTGAGTCAATATGGAAAGTTTCAGAGGCCCTTCGAGGGGGGAAGAAAATGTGCTACATCCACTTTGCTAGTTTGAGAGGGTTTATGAGCACTTAGGCCAGATGATAATTTGCCCCCACCACTTTGGAGAGAGGACAATATTCTAGCATTTGGTGGCGCAGGTGAAGAATATTCTGCAATCTGCTCTATGTTTGAGAAATATCTTAGCTGCTTCTGGGCACATGTGGATGGTCCCAGAAGTCCTGGGGATGATGTTGAAAGCTCAACACCCACTAGAGTAGATGACAGAGTACACAGAGTGTCACCAGCTGATACAAAAACCTTCGGAGGCTCTCTTGCAGTTAGCCTTATGTGTCTTGAGGCCCTGAGGTCAATAGAAAAGGTTCATGAACACTTGGATACATTTGACAGACTGGGAAGCTCTGATTGCTCCTTGAGTAGAAGGGTAGGTCAGAGGCTTCGTAGGGCAGAAGTTGGAGGTCTGACCCACTCTTGAATAGAGTACAGTTTCTGAATTTCCTTTGGTCACAAGGAGCATACATGAAGCCCAGGATCTTAGATGGGGTATGGCATTCTCTTTCAGATTGAAATGTTCTGAGACTGTCTTAAACGGGGGAGGGGGGAGGGGCTGTGTCTGTTGTCCCTTTTGTAAGAACAGAAAAGTCTGACTCCACTTTGGTCAGACTGAAAAGGTCTGATATCTCCTTTAGTGGAGAGGGTAAAACTTACAGCTCCCTTTTTGCAGTGGGTTCCTTGGAAGACTGCATGGGCGTAAATGTGAGGAATATCTGTGACTTCCAAGGACAGAAGGGTCACATATGGGAGCCCCAAATTCATATTGGATGGTTGTGTCTCCCTCTTGGTAGGGTAGGATAGGTCCCACCACCCCTTGAATGGCAGCTAGAGACATTTCATAAGTTACTTTTAGTATTGAAAAATGTTTCATAGGCTGTGGAGCACATGATGAAGTTACTGTAGTTCCTGATAAGGCTGTAAAAGCTTCCACAGGCTCTCTCACAGGTGATACATACCCTGAATCTTCTGGGAAGATTGGTATGTTCCCTCTTCAGCACCATGGAGAGTATCAGAAGATTCTAGAGACTCTTGGCTAGATGCTGAAGGATCCACCATCCCTTGAGTCAATATGGGAAGTTCTAGAGGCCCTTGGGGAGAAAGGAAATGTGCTACATCCACTGTGCTAGTTTGAGGTTTATGAGCACTTGGGCCATATGATAATTGGCTCCCACCCCTTTGGGGAGAGGACAATGTTCTTGCATTCGGTTGGGCGGATGAAGAATATTCTGCAACCTGTTCTAGGTTTGGGAAATATCCTAGCTGCTTCTGGGCAGATCTGGATAGTTCCAGAAGTGCTGGGAAAGATGTTGAAAGCTCCACACCCACTAGAGTAGATGGCATAGTACACAGAGTGTCACCAGCTGATACAGAAAGCTTCGGAGGCTCTCTTGTAGTTTGCCATGCGTCATGAGGCCCTGAGGTCAATAGAAAAGGTTCATGAGCACCTGGTACAGATGGTCTGTGTTTTAGATCTTCTGAAAGAGATAAATATATGTCAGTTCCCTGTTCAGAATGGGCAGGTTCCAAGACATCTGTGACAATTGATGAATGTGCTACATGATCTTGGGCGGATAGAGAAGGTTAATTTGCCTCCTGCAAACAAGTTGGAAGTTTCAATGTCAATTGAGAAGATCGCAAATTTTCTCGAACCCCTAGGGCAGTTTTGGTCTTTCCCCGAACCCTTCGATCTGACAGAGAAGGTCTGGGATCTTCATGGACAGATAACAAAAGTTCCACCTTCTTCTGATTATAATGTATGCTGAAGACCTAGAAGACGGTATTTTTCCTTCAGTCCTTGGTGCAGATACAGACAGCTTTATAGAATCTTCTCTAGATAGGGAAGGTCCTCCTATGCCTCCATTTGATGCCAGTGGTCCTAGAGAACCTGGAGCAGATGCAGGTGGTCTCAATGTCCCTTGCTCAGATGGGAAATATCCCACTGGAATCACAAGGGTAAGAGGCTGAAGTTGGATTTTGCAATAAGGAAAGTCCTGAAGGCCCTGGGGCAATTGAAGAAATGTCTGTCGTTCCTAGGGTATTTGGAGAAGATCCTACAGCCTCTGCTCTATTTGACAGATAGCAAGGAACATTTTGGTCAGGTTGAGGTTGTTCTGGATTCCCTGTTGAAGATGTGGAACTTCCTACTTCCCCTAGTGATGATGGCAAAGGACATAGAGTCTGTTTGGAAGGTGTGTAAAATTTCAGCCGCCCTTGGGTAGTTACCAAAGATTCTAGGGCCTGTGGAGTAGATGGATACAGTTCCTGTGAGTCTGATGTGCAGGGTAAATCCTTTACACCTTCTCTGAAATATAGCAAAGACACTTGAGATCCCTGACCAGATGAGGAAGTTCCCAAGGCCACTGGGTTGAGATGTGAATGTGCTGCAAAAGAGAAAGCTCTGTTAGCTACTGTGTCAGAGGGAGAAATTTCCCCATCTTGCCTGACATATGACAAATTTCCAAGCTTCCTGTGTTCTGATTCTGATGGTTCCACAAGTCCTGGAGAAGATACCAAAAGTCCTAGAGTCCCTTGGGTAGATGGAGAAGGATCCAACACTCCCTGTTTTGGTATGGACAGTTCAATGGGTCCTTCAGTATATTGTAAATGGTCTAGAGATTTCAGGGTAGATTGCCCAGATTGCAAAGCAGTTCTTGAATTTTCTGAAGCCTCTGGAGTTGGCAAAGGTCTTTGAATGCCAGTGTCAGGTTGGGAAGGTCCCAGAGGCCCCGAGGAAGATAGTGTACGTTGTTGAGGGCCTTGGAGCAATGGAGAAGGACTTGAAACCTCCTGTAAAGAAGTAGGAGGCTTCCCTGGCCTTTCGGGAGATGATAAATTTTCTACTCTCCCTTTTGTGAATGTGGACAGTTTCAAAGACCTTTGGGTAGAAAGGAAAGATTCCACTTCTCTTTGGGTATATGGCAATGATTCCACAATCCCTTGTCCAGATGAGGAATTTTCTTTTCTTTTTTTTTTTTTTTTTGGTTTTTCGAGACAGGGTTTCTCTGTGTAGCCCTGGCTGTCCTGGACTCAATTTGTAGACCAGGCTTCTAACGACTTTCGCACAAAGGCCATAGATCCTAGAGTTCCTGTTGCAGAGGAAGAAGTTTCTACAGCCCCTTCAGCATACTGTGAATTTCCTGGTGTCTCATCTGCTAAGGAGGAAAGAACCATATGCCCTGGAGCAGATGACAAAATTTCTGGAGTCCTTGAAATAATTGGAGGAGATTCCAGAAGAATTTGTGAAGGTGTCAAAGTTCTGACTCTCCCCTTGGAATATTGGCAAGGTCTCAGATTCTCTAGTGATGGTGCTAAATGTTCTGGAGACTTTGGGGTAGATAGTGAAAGACCCAGAGACCCCAGTGCAGACATGGTAAGTTCTTCAGGCTCCTTGACAGATATCACATATTCAAGAGCCTGTGGAGCATATGAAGAGGATTGCAGACCACCTGTGACGGGAGAATGTTTTATAGCCTTAGAGTTATATGGCAAATTTTTAAGAGCTTTTTGGGAAGATGACAAACATTCATGTATCCCATGATCGACTGGGGAACGTTTATGAGCCACTACACTAGGTGGCAAATGATTGAAAGCATGTTGGGCACATTGAAAATGTCCTACAGTCCCTTGGGATGAAGGAGGGTCTATTGGAGCAACTTCGGTTGTTTCCGAATGTTGTCTAGTCCCTTGTTCTAAAGTGGACTGTTCTGGAGCTCTTTGGGTAGACAGGGAAATTCCTACAGCCTCTTGAGAAGATGACAAATATCTGAGACTTCTTTGTGCGGGTAAGGACCTTGGTCAGGACCTTGGTCAGACAGCATATGTCCTGGAAAACCTGAGACATTTGTGAAATGTCCTGAAGATCCCAGGACATGTGAATTTGTCTCCATACCCACTTGCACAGATAACAATGGTCCTAGATTCTGCTGGGAAGACAGGGAAGGTACCATGTCACCTGGATAAGACAGAATATGTCCTAGAGCTCCCTGTGTACAGGTGGACCGTTCCAGAGTCTGTTGTGCAGATAGGAAATGCCCTACAGCCCCTTGTGCAGAAGGCAAAGGTGCTACCCTCCATCTTGAGGATGAGGGACTTCGCTGTTGCTGTTGGGAAGACGACATCAAGTGTAGGGGCTCTGAGCTATATTGAGATAATTCTAAATCTCTATGAACATGTGGCAAATAGGATGGTGTCTCCAGAGACAGTGTAGAAAGACTTAGAGGATCCGGAGCCACTGGTAAGGGTCCAAGAGCCACAAAGGCTGAAGGTGAAATTTGCAAAGCTGCTTGTGCAGATGGCAAAGGTTTTAGAATCCCTTGTGCAAACTGGGAAGTTCCCACTTTGTTTGGGATAGGTAACAAAAGTCCTAGAGTCCCTTGAGTAGTTGGTGATGTACCAGCAGTATTCTGGGTGATTGCAGAAACTTCCAGAAGCCTTTGCAAAGACATGAAAGGTCCTCTAACCCCAGGTAAGTATGAATTTTGAAGAGCTCCCTGCACAGGGGGAACATATCTTCTGAGTGGTGGGGCAAATGTTCTGAGTACCTCAGTGAAGATGGAAAAGTTTCCTGAACCCCTTGGACAGATGGCAAATGTTCTGCTGATCCCTGGGAAGATTTGGAACAGCACAGTGCTCCTAGGGAGGATGGTGAACTTTCCAAGGACCTTTGGGCAGATGTTGAAGTCCCTAGGTAACACTTCTTTGATGTTGAGGGTACCAGGGACCCTAGGGAAGATGGTAAATGTTCTCCAGCAAGAATGCAGGGGACAGAAGGATCTTCGGATGCTTTGGAAGACATGGAAGGTATCAGAGTTCTTTGTCCAGATGTGGACTTTCCCTTAGATCCTTGGGCAGACAGGGAAGGTTTTGGAGCTCCTAATTCAGACTTGGAAAGAGAAAAAGCACATTGAGCATGGGGAAAATATTCTGGGGCTCTTGAAAGAAATGAAGAAAGTGCCTGAAGCCCTAGGGCAGATGATGAACTTCTCACAGTCTTTAGGGCAGACAGAGAAGGCCCTTGAGACACATGGGAAGATATGCAAGGTTCAGGAGGCCCTTGAGTAGATTGGCAAGGTTACATAGTTTCTTGTTCAGATGTGGAACATTCCGGGGCCTTTTAGACAGATATAGAAGGTTTGGTACATATCTGAGGAGTAGTAATAGCTGTTGATGTTTCTCTGGCAGCAGGAGGAGATCCACGTCCCCTTTTTGCAGAATGGAGAATGTTGAAACAGTCTTCCTCAGATGTTCTGAAGTCCACTTGGTCAGGAGAATCATCCCTCAACCTCTTTTTGGTAGAGATGAGATGTCTGGGATCCACTTGGGTTGAGGGAGAATGTCTAATATCTCTCTCCTGAGTAGGGATATGCACAAAACTCTCTTGTGTAGATGGGGAGGATTTTAGAGTACCTTGTTTAGATATGGTGGATCTAGGATCTCTTGCTCAGATGGGGAATGTGTTAATGTGTCTTGTGTACATGTATGAGACTTGATTATGGCTTCATAATTTGGAGAAGGTACTAGAGCTCCCTGTGTACATGTGGCCTCTCCAAGAGCATCATGGGCATATGTGGAAGGTCTAAGTGCCTTGTGCTCAGGTAT
>CAJQZJ010037491.1:994806-1009678 GCA_907164525.1 Lophiomys imhausi
TCCCCTCGGTTGGCAGGGTCAGGACCCAAGCTCACTCTACTAGAAGTGAATTTCATAGGTCCCTTTGGGGGAGAGGGGGAATCTCTTTGACTGTCTTCATGAGCAGGAGTAGCTCGCATGCTCCCTTTGGCAACTGTCAAAAGTGTTAAAATCTCTTGGGTAGAAGTGGTAGGACTTAATCCATTTGGAGGAAATGAGAGAGCACTGAGTCCCCCTTTTGGAGAAGAAGTTTTGGAGCCCTCTTTGTCTGTTGTGGCCCGTTGGAGGTCTCCTTGATCAGAGGGAGTTGGTCTAATACCCTTTGTTGGAGAACTGGAAAGACTGGAGTCCCATTGGGTAGAGGAAGAACTTTTGAAACCTCTTGTGGAAGAGGACACATGTTTGATTTTCCTTTCAACAAAATCAGGATATTTTGGGGGTGCCTGGGCATATGTGGACTGTCCCAAAGCCCCTTGAACACATTGAGTTACTCCCAGAACCTCTTGGGTGGATAGGGAAGGCTGTAGGGACCCTCGAAGATGTGGCTGTAGGGACCCTCGAAGATGTGGGGATCTTACCTGTCCACCTTGGTCAGCAGATGATGGCCCAGACACTGTGTCATCATCTCCTTTGAAATTTTCACTAGCATCCCCAGCACTACGTTTTGAATATGGTGCTGGACTCGCCAAAGTCCATAGGTTCTTCAAACACAGTAGGCAGAGTTGGGAATCTTTTCACCCTTCTAGGTATGGGCAGAGAAGATGAGGCCTCTCTTTTTCTAGTGCAAGCTCTAAGGCAGACGGTCTGGTTTCCTTGCTCAGTGGGCTATTCCTGTACTCAGGAAGTGGAGCTTTCACTTCCATCTTCTCTAACCGTTCCTCAATGGGGTCTTGGGTCCACTTTTTAGCTGAAGCTTTTATAAGAGCTTTGAGGTTCTGCAGCCTCTCTGTGGTACAAGAATTAGGTTTTGTGAATCTCTGGTCTTCATAGGGGTTTGGGAACCGGAACTGGTGCTGAGTCGGTCTAAGGAGACCCGCAGGAGCAAACTCCGAGTCTTTGTCGCTGGTCAAGTACTTCTCCCATTGGAATGGGGTGTCATACTCTGGTTGGGGATAACTGAAGGGGGTCCCAGGCCATGGAGGCCGGGAAACCCGCGGTCTATCAACAGAGGGTAACTTCCGGCTACCCTGAGGAGGAAAGTCCGGGTTTTTGGTGCCGGTCAAGTGCTCCCCCCCATTGGGGTGGGATGTCATACTCCGTTTGGGGGACTCTGAAGGGGGTCCCAGGTCGTGGAGGCTGGGAAACCTGTGGTCTATGGTCAGAGCGTAATGTCCAGGCTGAGGCCCGCTGGTCTCTGTCCAACCTTCTGGACATTTAGTCAGTAAGTTAATTGAGTTAGAAATAAGTAAATGGGCTGCTACCCCTCACAAGGCCCAGCGAATGTACTTGCCAGTGGTTACTCTCAGCAAGCAGCAGGTAAGCAGTAGGCTTTGAGGGCTGCTCCCCTTCCTGAGAACTGTGGACACATCCTGAAGCCTAAGCACACAGAGCTCAAGTGACCGTTGGCCTCAGGAATCAAGCAAAACTCGAGAGGGGAACTTGGCCTCTTGAGAGGGGAACTTGGAATGGCTGTCCTCGGGCCTGCACGGGCCAGTCCCGAGCTGCCTCACTTGGCAGTTCTGCCTGCAACAGCAGGGCAAACATGCAAGCTTTCTGAATAAGAAGGGAAGCTGAGAGCCCTCTTCCTTAGGGTCAAGAGTGCTAGCTAGCCTGCTGGCCACTCTCACATGCCATGACAAAGATTGTGGAAGGCACAACAAGTTTGGGAATGGCAAAGGCTGGTTTAGGAGACTATGCTGTCAGGTCCCTCTTGCACCAGGAAGGGCAGGACCCACTGTCAGGAGGCCATCAGCGTTGCCCTGATGTCTGCTGGAGCCTCATAACTGAATGAGAAAGGCCAATCCAAACCCTTGCTCCTCAGAGACTGGGGGAATGGAGGAGGGCAGGTAATCACTTGCTTATTGTGCTAGGGAAAGAACAAGTGATAGTGTTTGCATAGAGCATCAACTGAATACAATTGATATTACAGATATTGTTCTGTATTTTATTTTATATTATTTGTTTTTTATTTTTAAATTTAATTTAATTTAATTTTATTGTTTGTTTTTTTGAGACAGGGTTTCTCTGTGTATCTCTCTGGCTGTCTTGGACTCACTTTGTAGGCCAGGCTTTCCTTGTACTCACAGAGAACAGCATGCCTCTGCCTTCCGAGGGCTGGGGTTAAAGGCATGCACCACCACACCTGGCTATTCTGTATTTTAAAGATGACCTAGAATTTCCTAGACAAATTTCTGACAACTTCTGTGATGCCTTACTTCTTCTTGTATGCTGAAAGACAGCTCTACATTATTTAATAATACTTATGGAGATATTACTATTTGTTAATAGTTATTATATGTGTTGCTCAGATAAGAAAGACAAAACAATCATCTCCTTATAGTACAGACCTAAGTTGTTTTCCACATACTTTTATCTGTGTTGCGTTAAGCTCAAAGATTCAGAATACAGACACATTTGGACTCCTGAATGTAGATCCTATGGCCTTAATCAATTGCTTTATCTGTCACAGTTTATGTGTTGGGTCCCTATAACATTTGCATGTTTGGATTGTTTTTGGAAGGTCATATAATTCTCCTAAAGGCACAATATGGCTAAGGGCTGCATGGGCCATTCTCTTTCATTCCAATAATGCAGCTGTACTTTAGTTGTATAGAATGAATTTGAAACCCTTAGTCAAGTTCATTCTTTGAAAGGTCATGTTTATATACCAGTTGATACACTGAGAAAGTGTAAAACTGAGGATATGGATGAAGATATTATTTTACTGACACAGAAACTTGGTTTGCTTGTTGCACACTTTGCCACTTTTCTTTAACCATTTTTTTTTTGTTCTTGCTGGATGAAAGCCATTTAGTTTTTTTAGTTATTTAGGTGTTATGTCTGAGTTTTGTGAAGGATTTCTGTTTTCCTTTTGGCTACAGAGCCAATAAGCCTTGCATCATTCAGAAGCTTAGGAGCACTTTTCTTTCATCTCATGATTGTTCTGTGCCATTCATTGCCTTAGTGATTTGGCACATGCTCTTTCTCCTTGGAATTTCTGAATGCTTTATTGCCCCTTTATTTGTTTGAACACCAATTTATCACAATAATTTCCAATTTAAAGGTGTCTACCCCCCAGGAAACTCATTCTTTTCCTATAATCCAGCATACATTCTCTTCTTGGCTAATTTTATAGCTCATTGTGCTTATCCCAATACTAGCACATATCATTCATAACTCCCATATACCCTTTGGCTCACATATCTGAATTTCCTTTTGGTCTTTTGAGGTCCTTGAAATCATTGGATTTACATACCAGAATAATCCTTCTTGGTATGAAGAACTTGCTGCAGGGTGAAATGGACAGGAAATTCTGAATATCAGTTCAGATAATATACACCTTTTGGGGATTAGCCTGGCAATTCTAAATTCAGTACAAAATAACTTTAGCAATTTAAGTTTCAGGGACTATGTTTAGGTCAGATCTAAATGTGTCAAAGTTAAATTGAGTAGTAGTTTATATATACATGAATGACTGCTTTAAGCATGGTAATATTTAAAAGAAATTTCAATTTTTCACTTTAAAATTAAAGTCTGAAGAAAATTACTTGATTTATGATTGGCTGAGATTTCTGTAAATTATTCTACATACTTGGGGGTCCTTCCTAAATAATATCTACATTATAAAGCTGTTCAAATATAATAGCTTTTATGCCTACTAAATTGATAATGAAAATAACTGAATAGTTCTTTTTGTGGTATTTAACTCAGTAGTTCATATTCTTTTCTCAAACTTTTAATATGTATTCATTTTCTTTGTCAGCATCAAAGAAATAATTTTCATACATATTCTTTTAGTTATTTTGTGTTTTTTGTGTGTGTGAGTGAGTGTGTGTGTGTGTGTGTGTGTGTGTGTGTGTAATGGGAATGACTATTGTTGTGGCTCTGCATGGACCATCCACTTTTATGATTGCCAAGTTCATTCTCTCACATGAACAACAAGTGTACAACCAGGGAAGACAGAAGGTCAAGCCTCAGAAAAAAAAAAAAAACCCAATAACTTTAAACACACAGAAGGGAAGAATCATGAGTGTGAAAATCAGTTAAACAGATGCTGGCCTGGATATTTAATAGGACCTAGTGGTTCTTTCCTTTCCATTATTGGTCCTGTCTAGATACCTACCCATTTATCTTCTTGATATTTCTCCTGGTAGAGTCTTCTGAGAACAAGAAGCTACCATCTAAGGGAGCCTGCCTTAGCTTTCCCTTCCTACTTAGGTTCCTCTAACCTCACCTCTGTGTGTGTGTGTGTGTGTGTGTGTGTGTGTGTGTGTGTGTGTTTGTATGTGTAGGTTATAGGCATGTATGTGTAGTGTTTTTCATATATGTAGTTGTACATATTTATGGTTTTATGTTCATGTGTGTGCATGTGCACTTAGGGACAACATGTTGCTACTTGGTGAAATTGATGACTCTACACTTTATTTACTGAGCAGGATTTGGCTTGTCTAGCTAGCCATCTTGTCCCTGTAGATCTCCAGTCTATAACTGTATAGTATATAGGTGTCAGTACCTTTGTTTGGGTACTGGAGATCTGAATACTTGTCCTCACATTTGTGTGGCAACTGCTTTATCCATTGAACTGTCTCCTAGATGCTATTACCTTTTAAACGTTATTAGGGATTGGATTTTAACCCCTTTATTTCTTTCTTAGAAAGTTCACTTTTGGCATATAGAAAAGTTACTGATTTTTAAATGTTGATTTTATATCCTGTTAATTTGCTGAAAGTGTTTGCCACACCCGTCTCGCCGGCAGTGCAGGCTACGACCGCTGTGTGACAAACATGCGAGTTGTACGGCTGGGAGGGTCTTCTGGGGTTTTCCAGGCCCTAAAGAGTGACCCCTTAGCCAGAGAGGGTGTTGGACGGAAGCCTGGATATTTGTGTGGACGAATCATCAGGTCTCCTGGGGGGCTGAAAGGATTGGGGATGTTCTGGGGACTTGGTTTCACTTTTGGATGCTTACTTTATCTCATAGCTTATACAAGATTTCCAAGAAGTGCAGTACTTGAAAAAGGAACTTAAAATACGCTGTCTACCCCTGAACAGATGGCAACAGCCCCACAGGAAGAAAGACTAGATGTTTCAGGAAACCCAAGCATTATACTAACTATGAATAATTCAGATGCAGATAATAGTCCTTTGCAGCAGTTTGTACAAATAATGCAGAACAATTCTAATATGCTAGTACATGAAGCTCTTAATCTTCTACAGGAAAAAGAGTTAGGATTTCAGCCAAGATACAAAAGAAAACGGAGAACATTAACAAATAAATTCTATGTACCTGGTGTTCCTATGAAAATGCTAGATGATGGTAAAAGAATAGCTTAGGTTTCATGAAAAGACTTAGGAGATATTGTTAAAGCTATCAAAAACATTCCAATACTTGCTAGTGTAAAAGGGAAAGCAAGTAAGCGTTCATGGTTATGAAAAACAATTGAGGAAGTAGAAAGAAATTTAGAAAAAAGGCATTGAAATACTGGTCTGTTTCAGAATAAAACACAATGGTTAGGAACTGTCCGGTCCGTTGACCACAGTCAATCGGGCCACCAAGAAGCTCAATGTTCCTTTCGTGTTCACAGATGTTATCATTTTTAGTAAGCACAAGAACAGCAGATATTTCTTAGCAACAAATGTTTATGCTTTTGGCTATGTACCTATGATCACACTTCCTGATTTGACTGTATAAGTTCATGCATGATTCAAGTAAACTTTGCAGCAGCACTGAAACTTCTCTTGAGTTGTGTTGTCTGTCACGCCGAATCCGTTCCCTCCTGAATATCTTCTATTCTCCCTGGATCGGTTGCTGAGACCTCTACACCATGGTCAGCAGCAAGTGTTTATATATGAGTTTTCTCTGGAAGACTTTTAAGCACAGGATTACATTTTCTGCAAATGGGGATGATTTGATTTCTTCGTTTTTTATTTGTATCCCTGATGAAATATAAACTGGTGCAAATCAATACATAGGTTTTTAAAACTAGGATTATTATAAGATCTAGTTATAATACTCCTGGACAAATTCTCCTAGGACCCCAAGTCCTACTACTGATATACTTGCACATCTGTGCTTCTTGTTGCAATATTCACAATAGCTAAGAAATGGAATCAATTGTTTCTATTAAGAGCTGAAGAGATAAAGTGTAGTATATGTACAACATGGAATTTTAAAACCCCATCATGGTGGAGAATTATGGTAGCAAGCAGAAGGCATGGTGGCAGGAACTGAAGCTCTGAGTGCACATCTCAAATGACAACCAGGAAGCTCAGAGAGTGAACTTGAAATGTGAGTCTTTTAGCTTTCAAAACATGCCCCTAATGACATACTTCCTTTTTCTTTTCTTTTCTTTCTTTTTTTTTTCTTTTTTTTGGCTTTTCGAGACAAGGTTTCTCTGTGTAGCCCTGGCTGTCCTGGACTCACTTTCTTGACCAGGCTGGCCTTGAACTCGCAAAGATCCACCTGCCTCTGCCTCCCAAGTGTTGGGATTAAAGGTGTGTGCCACCACCACCCAGCTTATGACATACTTCCTTTAATAAGATCATATCTCCTAAGATCTCCAAACACCCACCAACTGGGGACCAAATATTCAAATTCCTGAGAATATGGGAGACATCTCATTCAAAGCACCACAGGATAACTAACTATTGAAGGAAGAAAGGAGCCAGTAGGAGGAAGTCACAGGATCTGAAATGCCAATACAGGAGGATGAACTATATGGAAAAAAAGAGGCTGGAGAGATAGCTTAGCAGTTAAGAAACTAGCTGCTCTTTCAGAGGACCTGTGTTCAATTTCCAGATCCACATGATAGCTCACAACTATCTGTAACTCCAATCCCTGTGGGATCTGATACCCCCTCTGAATTTTGCAGGCACCATGTATGTATGTGTCCCACAGACCTATGTACAGGAAAATACCCTAAATATAAAACTGAGTAAATTAGTAAGGAAGGTGGGTGAGTGAAATTGCTATTATGAATCTTGCTGTGTATGCTAACTTTGAAAAGTGGTAGAGTATGTGTATTGTTCAGTATGTGCATATTTGTATAGATTCTGTGCTTTTCTTGTTATTGATTTCTGTTCTTATTCTCCTATATTTTATACTATAAACTGTTTATTGATTTGCATTTGTTTAGACTTAATTTGCAAAATAAAATGTATATTTTAGAGGAGATTCCAAGGGCTGCACAAAAGAATGTGTTTATTAATCTATTTAATAAAATATTGTACAGGGTCTGTTAAGTCTACTCTATGCTCTAGTCTAGCTCTGATGTTTCCTTGTTAGTTTTAATTTGGGTGATGTGATGTTTTATGTGGATTTTCAACAGGACCTATAACCTGAAAGGAAAGGATCTTGGGGACAAGCCTTTGAGGGATTATCTAGATTAGCTTCTGGATGTCTGTAAGGATGTTTTGATTGGCTTGACTAGTTAGGAAGACTCACCCTAAATGCAGGAGGCACCATTTCATGGCCTGGGCTCCTGGGCTGAATTTAAAAGGGGAAAGGGAACCTGAATATCAACAATTATCTCCCTCTGCTTCCTGATTATAGAAGGAAACTTACTAGCTGTGAAAACTTCCTTCAGCCATGACTGTCCTGCTCTGCTGGACTGTACTGTGGAATGGTGAGCCAATATAAATCCTTCATTTCTCATGTTGCTTTTGCCAGGGATCATTATTGCAGAAATTAGACAAACTAACAACACATGTTACCTATCTAAATGATGAGAAATTATCACTACTACTATTGAACTTGGGATTGAAATCACTGATTATTATTATCATACTGGGTAATATATGCCTTTTTCTAGTAATATTTTTATATGAAATTGGGAGTTCAAAGAGTTGGTATCTATGTGTCCATAGTAGTTACACATTCTTGATGAATTAATAAAACTTCCCTTTACTAAAATTAAGCTGCTACCTTTACCTATTCTCTCTAGTTATGATTTGAAGTCGACTTCATCAAATATCAAAATAGCTATATTGACTTATTTTCCATATGTACTCACTTATTAGGTCTTCCATCCTTTTGCAATTTGTCTATAAATGATTATAACAATGAGTTGTGCTTCTTTGAGACAACAGAACCGTTGATTCTATTTTCAGTTCTGTCAGCTAGTCTTCATTTCTTTCTTGGTAAGTAGAGGTCATTTATATTTAAATTACTTATTAAAATATGTTTAATAATTCTTGTGATTTTGTTTATATTTTGTTTCTGTTTTGATTACTGTATACTGTTTGTTTTGTCTTCTATTGGTATTGGTAGTTTACTGGTTTAGTGTGTTGTACATCATGGATTTCTTCATGATTCTTTCTTGTTCATGTAATCCTCTAATAAATTTTATTGTTTTTGTGCTTTCATGATTGAAACTATCATCATCTTCTGTGTGTTTGTCTTGAAATTACCTTATAATTTTTGAAATAATAGAAGATAAATCTGTTGGTCATAGCAACCTGATTGGTATGCACTTCCTTTAGAACTTGAATTATGACATTCTGTACTTTTCTGGCTGTAAGTAGCTCCAGTGACAGATTTGGTGTTACTGTGAGTGATATTTATGACTTTGTAGGTCAGCTTCTGTTTTTGCGTTAACGCTCTCAATATTCTTTCCATGATAGAAGTTTTGAAAGCTTGACTATAATATGCTATGGACATGGTCTCCTTTGGTCATACTACTTGGAATTCTAAATGCCTCTTGTGTTTGGATATTAATGTATTTGTCTAAACCTCAAAAAATTTGTTTTAATTTCATTGAATACATTCTTAGTGACTTTAGTTTTTAATCTCAGCTTCTTATTTAAGCCATGGATATGTTAGGGGCTCTTTTATTTTATCTTTTATTAGATTGAATTCTAAAGTTCCTGGACATTATTTTCATGATTATTTATTGTTGTTCTTCTTGTTGTTTTTCTTTCACTAAACTTGCAATTGATCCTAAGAATTTTCTTCTGCCTGGTTGAGTCACTTTAATTGCTACTTTTTCTATCATATTGCTTACTTCTTCATTGATATTGTTAATTTTCTCATCCATTTTGCTTTTTGTTATCATTGTGGATGGCTTTACTTAAGAGGTCATAGATCTTCTTTCAGGTCATTGTTTCATTTTTATCAGAAAACTTTTGAAAAGTTTATCTTCAATTTCACCCACTTCAGTATGTTTCAGTTCAGTAACTGAGAAGTTACTATTGTTTGATAGAGTCATGATAGCTTGTATTGTCATGTTTCTTGTGTTTCCATGTTGTATTAATCTGTTGGATTGAATGTCTCTTATTCTTTTGTATGTTTTAGAGAGGAATATTTTTGTAGAACAGTCTATTCTTGAAGGCTCAGTATTCAATACCATCCAGTGAGGATACTAGAGATTTCTATAAAAAGAATATTAAAACATATACAATATGGAAATACGTTCAAAATAGATTAAAACTGTGTTCTAATTGAAAAGGATATGAAATCATCTGAGTTATGGTGCTGCAGAATATTTGATCACATTGTGAACCTCAAGATTTTAACTGTGAAAGCCTCTTTCTAATCGTGGGATGGTTCAGCCTTTAATCCTAGAACTTTCTGTTTACTGTAAAGAAGTACTTGTGGTGTAGATCTTCCCTAGCACACATCTTTAATCCAAGAACTTTCTAATTATTGTAAAGAAGGGGTTATGGTTTGGCTCAGCCCTAGCACTCTCTTCTTTAATCCAGGAGCTCTCTGTACAGAGGATTAAATAAAGTTAACCCTAGATCAAGAGGCAGAGAAAGAAATCAGCTGACCGGGATTAAATAGAAAGGAGGCACATTGAGCTAGAGAATATTTAATACAGGATGGAGAAGAAGAAGGATTTTTTATCTTTGGGCTTTTGGCTTTGAGCTTTTTGAGCTTTTGGCTTTGGAGGAGTAGTAACATCAGCTGAGTTATTTCTCTGCCTCTCTCAACTAGCAAGTTTTCAACCCAGCATCTGGCCCCTGTGTCTTCATTGGTAAAATTAAATGACTGGAATATTGTAGTTTTTTAAACAAGAAGATTGGCCTCTGGGTATGCCTGTGTGACAGGTTATTTTGACTTAATTAATTGATATTGGGAGAGCTGTCTGTTGAGGGAAGCTCTAATATTGTTTCTGATACATTGAATTCAATGCTGAGATCTGGTTACTGCCCCTTCTGAGGCATTTCTTGATTGGTTAATAAAAGTCACTTATGGCAAATTAGCTGGGCAGAAAGAGTATAGGAAGGCGGGACTTCCTGAGATCAGAACAGGAACTCTGGGCACACACAGAGACTCTCTTTTTCCGCCGGGAGACACAGAAGGAGACAGACGTCTGGAGACTGCTGGAAGGTACTCGCAGGCACATGGTGGTTTGGGATTAGGTGATCTGGGTTAACTTAGAGTAGCTAATTGAGAGTCTGCCCAGCTAAGGGCTAAGTGTTAAAACATTAAAAGGTCTTGGTGTGTTTAATTATTGGGGAAAAGACTGGGGCGGCTTATAGGCCCTAAGTCCAAGCTGTTCCAAGCTGTTGGACTTCCAGACTCTCAGACTCTCCTGTAAAAAGAAATATGGCTAATTAAACTATTTAACCAGTATTTATATTATCATTAATTGGTTTCGGGGCAGTTAATTCTTATCCAGACATTATAAATGAGCACACAGAGACCACATGGATTTTAACAAGCCTTGGCCTGAATTGTGCAATCCTAGCCCATCTAAGCTAGCCCATAATTCTATTACCCAATATGACCCCATCTATACATACGTTCCCTTGGACTGCCATTTTCCATGCCATGCCGATATTCCTGGCCATGTGGAAAGAGGTTCTTTTTTCTAACACATGGTGTGCTTTCTCTTTCATGCTGCTGGCTGGAATGAATTAATCCTCTGTCTAAAGTGCAGGCTTCCTGTTCTAATCTCAGGATGTTCCACCTTTCTCTGTCTTTGCCTAATATCAGGCCTCGGCATTTTATTTAACCAATAAGAGTCAATATAAGTAACAGACAGCAAACAGGACCAATTAATTAACATTTAGAATGCTTAACACTACCCCAACAATTCCCTCCTTTTGTCTAAACAAAAGGCTAAATTTTTAACTCATATAGTAAAAACAATAAGAACAAATATGAAACAATCAAGAAAACCATATATAAAAGTTATACACATAATGTTTAGCCTATTTGTATCAGGCAATATGAAAGAAGAAAAAAATCATCTGAACCTAAATAATTTCTATCATATCCTATATTTATAAACCTAAAGATTTTATTTAGACTTGAAAATATCCTTTCAAATGCTAAACAACTCAAATTCAATTGAACGTTTATAACTATTATGCCTTCAACCCCATCAAAGACAAAAGAAGGGATAAAGGTATTATTTGAGTAAGTAGGAAGCATAGGAGAGTAGCTTCCAAAAAGAAATACGACAGTTTGTTGCCTAGACAGCCCCAAATATCTCTCAATATCATTAGAGCATCATCTTCAGCTTTATGGCCAAGCATTTTTCACAGATTAAATTGTGCAGCAGGAAATAATAAGGATTTTCCCATTCTGTCTTTGCAGAATCAGGCCATCAATTTACCTGAATTTAAGCTCTGGTCCATCTTTGGACTGTATATAGCATTTTTGCCCAATAGGAATTATCTCCTGATGGGAGATTTCTTTTTGATGCTCATTCTTTTCTTCCAAGTCAAATGGGAGCTGCCAGGAACTGACTGTCTTAAGTTAAACAATTCTTAAAATAACAAAAACATCTTTAAATGCCATTTTCTGTATGCCTCTGAGGGTTTTGAAGACATCTATCGATTTATTTATAAATCTATCTATCATCTATCCTCTATCTATGAACAAACAAACTGTATAATTTTAACCATTTACTATTTGTTTAACATATTAAGTCTATTTTGTGATAAATTAAAACTAGTATTTGATATGACAAGAAGCTTGACTGGCCAGTCAACTTGTATTATCCAGACTCCTAAATAGATTTCAATAGCAACACATAAAAGGATTGGAAGTAAACCTATACTTTTAAATGAATTCTATAGGCATAATACATTATATAAGTTGAAATATACATATTATGTGTCAAAATATAAATTTATATACCAATGAATCAAAATTTAACCTTATTTTTGTATCAATATACAAAATTTTATACCAATGTATCGAAAGATAACCTTATTTAAAGAACAACAATAGCTTTGAGTTTCAGAGAAGATTCAATAATCTATCCTTATATCTTATCATTTCTATATTATATACATATATTCCCCCTCTTTTTCTTTTCAAGTCTTTTCCCCCTATATAAGAGAGAAAGAAGGATAGAGAAAAGGAAAAGAGATCTCCAAGTCTAACTTTCTATGTCTAGCTTAACGAGACCATATAACAATTTGTAACAATTCCCCCTAAACGACATCTATAACCCATCAAATAACCAAAGAATCATCCACCCCACTTTTTGGGAATAGGACGTCGCTCTCTTAAAACTTCTTTCTGCTGAATTGGGACAGAGAAAACCTGTTTAAGGTCCCAAATAAAATGAAAAAAAAAAGTTAATCAAGTAAATTGTAATATTTGTTGTCCAGTCTCTATGTGCTCAGCGATTTAAATGTTCTGAGCAATTTGTAGTTTGAAGCTGGACTTTGGTAAGAAAGTTCAGAGCTTTATTGAAGTCCTATCTGGAACAGTCTTTGAGGCTGAGCCATCTCAGCAAGCTGTTTGAAGTTGTTCTGGATGCAGATTTTTGAGGAAACAGCTATTGAAGCAGTCTATGAGGCTGAATCATTTGGGTTACTTTTCTTGTCTTCTTTGGACTCTTGTCCCATTCTGAAAATATATAATTTCTCACAAGTAACATATAGTTCTGCAATTACAAAAATGCCTTGGATGTGCGGGATGCACAAATCAATTAAGGAATATTTTCTGGTCTTTGAACAGCAGAAAGACATTTTCAAGTCTCCATTCATGCCATATAAAACATGAGATATAATAGTATTACATATATATATGCTATATATAATCTATTTTAAATGAAAATACAGCATAAGACTGTAGGGAGTTTAAGTATTCTCCTCAACAGTTGACATAAATTTTTTAATTGATTTAAACAGGTTTATTCTGTGTTGTTCTGGCTTTTTGTAGATTAGGTTGTCCTCAAACTCAAAAGGAACCAATCTGTCTCTGTCTTTATTTCCCATGTTTTGGGAACAAAGATATGGATTTATATATTTCTTCTTTCCTTTTCTCCTTTCTTTGGAAATTTAATTTCTATGAGGATAAATCTATTCTTATTGAGACAGGGTTTCTCTTTGTAGCTTGGGCTGTCTTGATTTTCTCTGTAGAGCTCTGTAGATTTAGATTGGCCTTGAACACACAAGGAACCTGTTCTGTCCTTGTCTTCGAAGTTTAGAGATCAAGGTATGAACTTAAATAATTGAATTACCCTTATTAAACAATAACATTAATTAAACCATTTTTTTTGTATTAGGTTGAGCTCCAATTCTCCCATGGAAGCTCCATTCTTTAGGAAATAAGTATAAAATAGCATGATATGCTATTTTACGTTAGCTTTTCTTAACTGTTGGCTGTAAGAGGCATGCAGTTTTCATGTTCTTCCCAAGCCTAACTCTGGGTCCTTACATTGGTTAACAGAATATATCTCTTTCTCTCTCTCCTTTTTTTTTTTTTTTCCTGAGACAGGATTTCTCTGTATAGCCTTGTCCTGGACTCACTTTGTAGACCAGGCTAGCCTTGAACTCACAGATATTAGCCTTCTTCTGCCTCCAAAGTTCTGGGATTAAAGACGTGCACCACCACACCCAGAGATTAGCATGTTTCTTGAAACCAGTTTTCCAGTGGGAGCCCCACAACTAAGGAGACTGGCTTGTGACCCTTTTCTCTTTACATACATTTAAGATTATGTGTATTTATACATTAGATCAGTAAGGATATTATTAAACTTAGCATCAAAGGAAAAAAATGTGTCTTTTTTGAATTCTAGACTGTCTTTAGCAAGCAGTCTTATCTCCTCAGCAGAGTTCCCACCCTGCCTTCATTGTTTAGACCAGGCTGGTCTAGAATCCAGAGATCTGCCTGTTTCTTCCTCTAGTATGATGGGATTAAGGGATTAAGGGTGTGTTCCAGTACCACCCTGCTCAAATATTTCACTTAAATCCCAGATTTAAGTAACTCTGTAACCTTGAGAGCAACTTTGAACTGTAGTGACAATTAGAAATCTGCCCAAAATCTTCAAAAATCTCTTATGTTTTAGCAATACCAAACCAGAAAAAATATCCTTTCTACCTCCCGATATAGGAAAATCAAAGACATCTAAACAAAAATCAAGCAAAGAAACAAGGACATACCAAAAATCCTTGGCATGTCTAACAATGCCATCCCATGCTGCAATTAAAGCTTTGTTAATTATTCCTTGAAATCTAGTTGCGACTGTGTTTCACTGGTGGACCCTTCCCAGAAAGCCCTGAGAAGAACCTCATAGCCAGGGAGCTCTTAGCTCTAGCTGCCATTAATTTTGCCTTATTTATCAGGAAAGGCCTCCCTCTTTCTTTCATTATCATTGTTGGCAGTTTAGCATTCCACCTGTAAATTCTTTTTTTTAAAGAATATCCTAGTCTGAACTTTCTCAAAAAAGATACACAGAACCACAATTGTCAGGGTAAAGATCATTTGCATGCTAAGATGTACAAACTCAATTGGAACACAAAAGTATTGAGGCATTATGAATTCCTCCATT